>JANJGN010004514.1:0-32637 GCA_026770705.1 Isurus oxyrinchus | reverse complement strand
ACAGAGGTTATATTTTCCTCACAAAGTGTAATCAAATTGGAGAAACAAGTAAATCATTGTACACAGTAATAATTGCTACTTTAAAACATTCCTCCCATGGCTAAATCACTGAAAGGAAAGTAATGAGAGCAAGGAAAGAAAATAGACCTTTTTAAAGTCTTGTTGGCTACTTGTTAATGGCTTTTGAAGTCAGATAGAGAATAAAAAAACACATGGCAACATTTCCTGGATATGAATATATTCTCAATAGTAAATATTTGTTTTTAATAGATGATTTTGTAAACAGTAACATCTTGCATTTATATAGTGCTTCAAACATAGAACAAAATACCTCCAGGCGCTTCAGAGATTTTAGAAACATATGGATCCAGATGTGGAGGCCAAAAGCTTCGTCAAAGAGGTGGGTTTCGGAGATTGTTTTCAAGGAGGAGCTGGAAGAGAAGAACTGGAAGGATTTAGGGAGAGGGCTTCAGGGAATTTGATCCAGCCATGGCTGCCATTGGTGGAGTGAAGGGAGGGCAAGGTAAACAATGCCAGTGTCAAATCTACAAAAGGAGCAGTGAGAATCTGGTGGGAAGGGTGAGGCTGCGGAGTGATTTGAACACAAAGAAGCAAAGT
Source organism: Isurus oxyrinchus (assembly GCA_026770705.1). Taxonomy (NCBI): domain Eukaryota; kingdom Metazoa; phylum Chordata; class Chondrichthyes; order Lamniformes; family Lamnidae; genus Isurus; species Isurus oxyrinchus. The sequence continues at coordinate 32,019 of JANJGN010004514.1, read as the reverse complement.
GTGAACAATTGAGGCAGTGTGGGTCCGTAAAGTAGGTCGCCAAGAGCAAAGATGAGGAGCGCCAATGACTTGATCTGGGATCTGGTGTTAGCCACAGTGATGTGTGAGCCGAAGTTAACGGAGCGATGAGAGCATTTGAGCAATTGAAAATGTCGGTGACAAGCACGTGTATGAGGGCTTTAGTTGCAGATGGGCTAAGGGGAGGTGGAGGTAGATAATTTTATGGAGGTTGAAGTAAGTGATGAGGAGGATATCAGGATGAAAGTCCAGCTCAGAATTAAATAAGACACCAAGGATACAAACAGTACGATTGTAAACAGGAGGGCAGTAAATGGCCTACTCAATTGTGTTTTAAAGGAAGTGACCACAGAGGTAGTGGATGCATTGGTTTTGATCTTCCAGAATTCTCTAGGTTCTGGAACAGTGCCCTTGGATTGGAAGGTAGCAAGCATAACCCCACTTTTCAAGAAATGAGGGGGAGAGAAAACAGGGAACTATAGGTCAGTTAGCCTGACATCAGTCATGGGGAAAATGCGAGAATCAATTAATAGGGAAGAGGTGACTGGGTACATGGAAAACCATACGATGATTGGGCAGAGTTAACTCAGATTTATATAAGGGACGTTGTGTTTGACAAAACCATTGGGAGTCTTTTGAAAACGTAACTTGTAGGGTGGATAAGGGGGAATCAGAGGGGATGCAGTACATTTGGATTTTCAAAAAGCACCCACTAAATATCCAGTTAGGCTCATGGGATTGGAGGTAATATATTAGCATAGACTGAGGGGTGGTTAATGGACAAAAAAAAAAATAGAAATAAATGGGTTATGGGTTGGCAGGTTGTAACTAACAGGCTACCACGCAAGTCAGTGCTTGGGCCTCGGCTATATACAATGTATGTCATTGACTTGGATGAAAGGATCGAGTGCGATGTACCCAAGTTTGCTGATACAAATTTCGATGAGAAAGTAGGCTGTAAGGAGGTTGTAAAGAGGCTGCAAAAGGATTTATACAGGTTAAGTGAATGGGCAAGAAGTTGGCAGTTGGCATATAATGTGGAGAAGTGTGAAGCTATCCACTTTGGTAGAAAAAATAAAACTAATAAATATTTCTTAAATGTTAAGAGACTGGAAATACTGTTATTCAAAGGGATCTGGTGTCTTTGTGCACAAACAACAGAAAGTTAAGCAGGTAGAGCAAGCAATGAGGAAAATAAATGGTATGCTAGCCTTTGTTATAAAGGAATTGGAACATTAGAGTAATGCAGTGTTACTACAATTATATAGGGTTTTGGTGAGACCATACCTGGAGTACTGTGTACATTTCTGATCTCCTTAACTAAGGAAGGATATACTTGCCTTAGAGGGAGTGCAACAAAGGTACATTTGACTGATAGCAACCTGCAACATTGGGCAGAATGTAATCCAAGGGACGGGCAGAATGTAATCCCGCTGATTGATCCGGAGGTTGGTGGGATTCCTGAGTGGGCGGGATAATGCAAGAATCAATTAATAGGGAAGAGGTGACTGGGTACACAATCATATGACAGTAGGCCAATTAAGGAAACTGACATGTGGGTTCTGTCCAATTACATCCAGGGATGGACCATTTTGCTGCTCTCACTGGGTCTTCTAATGCCTGCAGTTGCCTCCCTCAGCTGCTCTTCTCAAGCATCCAACATTGTGACCTCTGTGAATATTACCGAAAAGAGAGACATGTTGCTGAAGCTTTTCGACTTGTGCTCATCAAGATAAATGCAAGAGTACCAAATTTCAAACAGTCAAAGCAATTTAAACTACATGACGAAAGGGTTTTAATTCAAGATTTTGCTTCAGATATGCAGTCAAACTCGTAATGTCACTAGAAGTGACATAAATTCTTATGCAGGGACACATTCTCTGCAAACAAAAGGAATATATTCAAGCCTTGCAACTTTTTTGAATTACCAGGAAGATTTGGAGCTTATACTTCCTGTTGCTTTCTCCATGACAATACCTTGGCCAATCAGAGTTGACTTGCTAATCAATCACCATTTTCTCCTGTACCAGAAATTTTGGTGATCATTTGAAATTTAGAATTTTTGTGTTTGTCCGGATGAGTGCAAGATGAAAAACTTCGACAACATGTCTCTCTTTTCAACAATATTGTAAACTCCATTGAAAGAATGATACAAGTTGAGATTTACTGTTCATAGAAAAAACAGCATTAATCTTGTTCCATACTAGAATGCTGTAAGATTGCTCTTAATGAAAAATGATAGGTGGTTAGATTCAAAGCTGTGTCGCTCGTGGATTTATTTTCTGACTTTAAATATTTCTCAGAACACAGGATCCAGTGTCAAAGGCACATTGCTGCGCAGACATTAAGTTAACAAAAATTGGATCGGACTGCTGCCACTGGATTTGATGTTCCATTCTGTGTCCCAAAGACTGCTCCATCAGACCCTGCCTCTCTAAGCTATGTTGCTCAGACTGCTCCATCAGACCCTGACTTTCTATTCTGAGCCCCTCAGACTGCTCCATCAGACCCTGCCTCTCTAAACTGTGTCCCTCAGACTTCTCCAACAGACCCTGCCTCTCTAATCTGTGCCACTCAGACTGCTCCATCAGGTCCTGCCTCTCTAATTTGTGTCCCTCAGACTTCTCCATCAGACACTGCCTCTCTAATCTGTCACTCAGACTGCTCCATCAGACCCTGCCTCTCTAATGTGTGCCCCTCAGACTGCTCTATCAGGACCTGCCCCTCGAGTCTCTCTTCCTCAGACTGCTCCATCAGATCCTGCCTCTCTAATCTGTGCCCCTCAGACTGCTCCATCAGTCCCTGCCTCTCTGATCTGTGCCCCTCAGACTGCTCCATCAGGCCCTGCCTCTCTAATCACTGCCCCTCAGACTGCTCCATCAGGGCCTGCTTCTTTAATCTGTGTCACTCAGACTGCTCCATCAGGCCCTGCCCCTTGAATCTGTCTCCCTCAGACTGCTCCATCAGATCCTGCCACGCTAATCTGTGCCCCTCAAACTGCTCCATCCGGCCCTGCCTCTCTAATCTGTGCCCCTCAGACTGCTCCATCAGCCCTGCCTCTCTAATCTGTGCCCCATCAAAGTGCTCCATCAGCCCTGCCTCTCTAATCTGTGCCCCTCAGAGTGCTCCATCAGATCCTGCCTCTCTAATCTGGGTCCCGCAGACTGCTCCATCAGGCCCTGCCTCTCTAATCTGTGCTCCTCAGACTGTTCTATCAGGCCCTGCCTCTCTGATCTGGGTCCCTCAGACTGCTCCATCAGTCCCTGCCTCTCTGATCTGTGCCCCTCAGACTGCTCCATCAGACCCTGCCTCTCTAATTTGTGCCCCTCAGACTGCTCCATCAGGCCTTGCCTCTCTAATCTGTGTCGCTCAGACTTCTCCATCAGGTCCTTCCTCTCTAAACTGTGCTCCTCAGACTGCTCCATCAGATCCTGCCTCTCAAATCTGTCTCCTTCAGATTGCTCCATCAGACACTGCCTCTCTAATCTGGGTCACTCAGACTGCTCCATCAGACTCTGTCTCCCTAATCTGTGCTCCTCAGACTGTTCTATCAGGCCCTACCTCTCTGATCTGTGCCCCTCAGACTGTTCTATCAGGCCCTGCCTCTCTGATCTGTGCCCCTTAGATTGCTCCATCAGACCCTGCCTCTCGAACCTGTGCCCCATCGGCCTGCTGAATCAGAGCCTGCCTCTCTAAACTGTTCCCCTCAGATTGCTCCATTAGACCATGCCTCTCTAATCTGGGTCACACAGTCTGCTCCATCAGGCCATGCCTCTATAATATCTGCCCCTCAGACTACTCCATCAATCCCGGCCTCTCCAATCTGTGCCCCTCGGACTGCTCCATCATGCCCTGCCTCTCTAATTTGTGCACTGTCAGATTGCTCCATCAAACCCTGCCTCTCTAATCTGTGCCCCAGCAGACTGCTCCATCAGACTCTGCCTCTCTAATCTGTGCCCCTCAGACTGTTCTATCAGGCCCTGCCTCAGTAACTTGGACCCTCAGACTGCTCCATCAGGCCTTGCCACTCTATTCTGTGCCCCTCAGAATGCTCCATCAGATCCTGCCTCTCTAAAATGGGTCCCTCAGACTGCACCATCAGGCCCTGCCACTCTAATCTGTCTCCTTCAGATTGCTCCATCAGACACTGCCTCTCTAATCTGGGTCACTCAGACTGCTCCATCAGGCCCTGCCTCTCTAATCTGTGCCCCTCAGATTGCTCCATCAGACCCTGCCTCTCTAATTTGTGCCCCTCAGATTGCTCCATCAGGCCCTGCATCTCTAATCTGTGCCCCTCAGACTGCTCCATCAGAGCCTGCCTCTCTAATCTGTGCCCCTCAGATTGCTCCATTAGACCATGCCTCTCTAATCTGGGTCACTCAGACTGCTCCATCAGGCCCAGCCTCTATGATCTCTGCCCCTCAAACTGTTCCATCAATCCCGGCCTCTCTGATCTGTTCACCTCAGACTGTTCCATCAGGCCCTGCCTCTCTGATCTGTGCCACTCAGACTGCTCCATCAGGCCCTGCCTCTCTAATCTGTGCCCCATCGGCCTGCTCAATCAGAGCCTACCTCTCTAAACTGTTCCCCTCAGACTGCTCTATCAGGCCCTGCCTCTCTAATCTGTTCCCCTCAGACTGCTCCATCAGCCCCTGCCTCTCTAAATGGGTCCCTCAAACTTCACCATCAGGCCCTGCCTCACAACTGGGTCTCTCATACGGCACCATCAGGCCCAGCCCCTGGAATCTGTCTCCCTCAGACTGCTCCATCAGATCCTGCCACTCTAATCTGTGCCCTTCAAACTGCTCCATCCGGCCCTGCCTTTCTTATCTGTGCCCCTCAGACTGTTCCATCAGGCCCTGCCTCTGTGATCTGTGCCCCATCAGAGTGCTCCATCAGATCCTGCCTCTCTATTATGGCTCCCTCAGACTGCATCATCAGGCCCTGCCACTAATCTGTGCCTCTCAGACTGCTCCATCAGATCCTGCCTCTCTTATCACTGCCCATCAGAACGCTACATCAGGGCCTGCTTCTTTAATCTGTGTCGCTCAGACTGCTGCATCAGACACTGCCTCTCTAATCTGTGCCCCTCAGACTTCTCCATCAGGCCCTGCCTCTCAAATCTGTGCCCCTTCAGACTGCTCCATCAGGCCCTGCCCCTCGAATCTGTCTCCCTCAGACTGCTCCATCAGATCCTGCTACTCTAATCTGTGCCTCTCAAACTGCTCCATCTGGCCCTGCCTCTCTAATCTGTGCCCCTCAGACTGCTCCATCAGACTCTGTCGCTCCTATCTGGGACCCTCAGAATGTTCTATCAGGCCCTGCCTCTCTGATCTGTGCCCCTCAGACTGATCCATCAGACCCTGCCATTCTAATCTGTGCCGCTCAAACTTCTCCATCAGGCCCTGCCTCTCTAATCTGTGCCCCATCGGCCTGCTCCATCAGACCCTGCCTCTCTAAACTGTTCCCCCAGACTGCTCCATCAGATCCTGCTTCTCTTATCACTGCCCATCAGAACGCTACATCAGGGCCTGCTTCTTTAATCTGTGTCGTTCAGACTGCTCCGTCAGACACTGCCTCTCTAATCTGTCTCCTTCAGATTGCTCCGTCAGACACTGCCTCTCTAATCTGGGCCCCTCAGACTGCTCTATCAGGCCCTGCCTCTCTGATCTGTGCCCCCCAGACAGCTCCATCAGGCCCTGCCTCTCTAATCTGGGTCCCTCAAACTGCACCATCAGGCCCTGCCTCACTAACTGGGTCCCTCATAAGGCACCATCAGGCCCTGCCTCTCGAATCTGTCTCCCTCAGACTGTTCCATCAGATCCTGCCTCTCTAATATGGGTCCCTCAGACTGTACCATCAGGCCCTGCCACTCTAATCTGTACCCCTCAGACTGCTCCTTCAGATCCTGCCACTCTAATCTGTGCCCCTCAGACTGCTCCATCAGCCCTGCCTCTCTAATCTGTGCCCCTCAGACTGCTCCATCAGTCCCTGCCTCTCTGATCTGTGCCCCTCAGAGTGCTCCATCAGTCCCTGCCTCTCTAATCTGTGTCGCTCAGACTTCTCCATCAGTCCTTCCTCTCTAAACTGTGCTCCTCAGACTGCTCCATCAGATCCTGCCTCTCAAATCTGTCTCCTTCAGATTGCTCCATCAGACACTGCCTCTCTAATCTGGGTCACTCAGACTGCTCCATCAGACTCTGTCTCCCTAATCTGTGCTCCTCAGACTGTTCTATCAGGCCCTACCTCTCTGATCTGTGCCCCTCAGACTGTTCTATCAGGCCCTGCCTCTCTGATCTGTGCCCCTCAGATTGCTCCAGCAGACCCTGCCTCTCGAATCTGTGCCCCATCAGACTGCTCCATCAGAGCCTGGCTCTTTAATCTGTGCCCCTCAGATTGCTCCATTAGACCATGCCTCTCTAATCTGGGTCACTCAGACTGCTCCATCAGGCCCTGCCTCTATAATCTCTGCCCCTCAAACAGCTCCATCAATCCCGGCCTCTCTGATCTGTGCCCCTCGGACTGCTCCATCATGCCCTGCCTCTCCAATCTGTGCCCCTTAGATTGCTCCATCAGACCCTGCCTCTCTAATCTGTGCCCCATCGGCCTGCTGAATCAGAGCCTGCCTCTCTAAACTGTTCCCCTCAGATTGCTCCATTAGACCATGCCTCTCTAATCTGGGTCACACAGACTGCTCCATCAGGCCATGCCTCTATAATATCTGCCCCTCAGACTACTCCATCAATCCCGGCCTCTCCAATCTGTGCCCCTCGGACTGCTCCATCATGGCCTGCCTCTCTAATTTGTGCACTGTCAGATTGCTCCATCAAACCCTGCCTCTCTAATCTGTGCCCCAGCAGACTGCTCCATCAGACTCTGCCTCTCTAATCTGTGCCCCTCAGACTGTTCTATCAGGCCCTGCCTCAGTAACTTGGACCCTCAGACTGCACCATCAGGCCCTGCCACTCTATTCTGTGCCCCTCAGAATGCTCCATCAGATCCTGCCTCTCTAAAATGGGTCCCTCAGACTGCACCATCAGGCCCTGCCACTCTAATCTGTCTCCTTCAGATTGCTCCATCAGACACTGCCTCTCTAATCTGGGTCACTCAGACTGCTCCATCAGGCCCTGCCTCTCTAATCTGTGCCCCTCAGATTGCTCCATCAGACCCTGCCTCTCTAATTTGTGCCCCTCAGATTGCTCCATCAGGCCCTGCATCTCTAATCTGTGCCCCTCAGACTGCTCCATCAGAGCCTGCCTCTCTAATCTGTGCCCCTCAGATTGCTCCATTAGACCATGCCTCTCTAATCTGGGTCACTCAGACTGCTCCATCAGGCCCAGCCTCTATGATCTCTGCCCCTCAAACTGTTCCATCAATCTCGGCCTCTCTGATCTGTTCCCCTCAGACTGTTCCATCAGGCCCTGCCTCTCTGATCTGTGCCACTCAGACTGCTCCATCAGGCCCTGCCTCTCTAATCTGTGCCCCATCGGCCTGCTCAATCAGAGCCTACCTCTCTAAACTGTTCCCCTCAGACTGCTCTATCAGGCCCTGCCTCTCTAATCTGTTCCCCTCAGACTGCTCCATCAGCCCCTGCCTCTCTAAATGGGTCCCTCAAACTTCACCATCAGGCCCTGCCTCACAACTGGGTCTCTCATACGGCACCATCAGGCCCTGCACCTGGAATCTGTCTCCCTCAGACTGCTCCATCAGATCCTGCCACTCTAATCTGTGCCCTTCAAACTGCTCCATCCGGCCCTGCCTTTCTTAACTGTGCCCCTCAGACTGTTCCATCAGGCCCTGCCTCTGTGATCTGTGCCCCATCAGAGTGCTCCATCAGATCCTGCCTCTCTAATATGGCTCCCTCAGACTGCATCATCAGGCCCTGCCACTCTAATCTGTGCCTCTCAGACTGCTCCATCAGATCCTGCCTCTCTTATCACTGCCCATCAGAACGCTACATCAGGGCCTGCTTCTTTAATCTGTGTCGCTCAGACTGCTGCATCAGACACTGCCTCTCTAATCTGTGCCCCTCAGACTTCTCCATCAGGCCCTGCCTCTCAAATCTGTGCCCCTTCAGACTGCTCCATCAGGCCCTGCCCCTCGAATCTGTCTCCCTCAGACTGCTCCATCAGATCCTGCTACTCTCATCTGTGCCTCTCAAACTGCTCCATCTGGCCCTGCCTCTCTAATCTGTGCCCCGTTAGAGTGCTCCATCAGACCCTGCCTCTCTAATCTGTGCCCCTCAGACTGCTCCATCAGACTCTGTCGCTCCTATCTGGGACCCTCAGAATGTTCTATCAGGCCCTGCCTCTCTGATCTGTGCCCCTCAGACTGATCCATCAGACCCTGCCATTCTAATCTGTGCCGCTCAAACTTCTCCATCAGGCCCTGCCTCTCTAATCTGTGCCCCATCGGCCTGCTCCATCAGACCGTGCCTCTCTAAACTGTTCCCCCAGACTGCTCCATCAGATCCTGCTTCTCTTATCACTGCCCATCAGAACGCTACATCAGGGCCTGCTTCTTTAATCTGTGTCACTCAGACTGCTGCATCAGACCCTGCCTCTCTAATCTGTCTCCTTCAGATTGCTCCGTCAGACACTGCCTCTCTAATCTGGGCCCCTCAGACTGCTCTATCAGGCCCTGCCTCTCTGATCTGTGCCCCCCAGACAGCTCCATCAGGCCCTGCCTCTCTAATCTGGGTCCCTCAAACTGCACCATCAGGCCCTGCCTCACTAACTGGGTCCCTCATAAGGCACCATCAGGCCCTGCCTCTCGAATTTGTCTCCCTCAGACTGTTCCATCAGATCCTGCCTCTCTAATATGGGTCCCTCAGACTGTACCATCAGGCCCTGCCACTCTAATCTGTGCCCCTCAGACTGCTCCTTCAGATCCTGCCACTCTAATCTGTGCCCCTCAGATTGCTCCATTAGACCATGCCTCTCTAAACTGGGTCACTCAGACTGCTCCATCAGGCCATGCCTCTATAATCTCTGCCCCTCAGATTGCTCCATCAGACACTGCCTCTATAATCTGTGCACAGTCAGACTGCTCCATCAGACCCTGCCTCTCTAATCTGTGCACCTCAGATTGCTCCATTAGACCATGCCTCTCTAAACTGGGTCACTCAGACTGCTCCATCAGGCCATGCATCTATAATCTCTGCCCCTCAGCCTGCTCCATCAATCCTGGCCTCTCCAATCTGTTTCCCTCGGACTGCTCCATCAGACCCTGCCTCTCTAAACTGTGCCCCTTAGATTGCTCCATTAGACCCTGTGTCTCTAATCTGTGCCCCAGCAGACTGCTCCATCAGAGCCTGCCTCTCTAATCTGTTCCCCTCAGACTGTTCTATCAGGCCCTGCCTCATTTACTTGGTCCCTCATATGGCACCATCTGGCCCTGCCCCTCGAAACTGTCTCCCTCAGACTGCTCCATCAGAAAATGCCACTCTAACCTGTGCCCCATCAGAGTGCTCCATCAGATCCTGCCACTCTAATCTGTGCCCCTCAGACTGCTCCTTCAGATCCTGCCACTCTAATCTGTGCCCCTCAGATTGCTCCATTAGACCATGCCTCTCTAAACTGGGTCACTCAGACTGCTCCATCAGGCCATGCCTCTATAATCTCTGCCCCTCAGATTGCTCCATCAGACACTGCCTCTATAATCTGTGCACAGTCAGACTGTTCCATCAGACCATGCCTCTCTAATCTGTGCACCTCAGATTGCTCCATTAGACCATGCCTCTCTAAACTGGGTCACTCAGACTGCTCCATCAGGCCATGCATCTATAATCTCTGCCCCTCAGCCTGCTCCATCAATCCCGGCCTCTCCAATCTGTTTCCCTCGGACTGCTCCATCAGACCCTGCCTCTCTAAACTGTGCCCCTTAGATTGCTCCATTAGACCCTGTGTCTCTAATCTGTGCCCCAGCAGACTGCTCCATCAGAGCCTGCCTCTCTAATCTGTTCCCCTCAGACTGTTCCATCAGGCCCTGCCTCATTTACTTGGTCCCTCATATGGCACCATCTGGCCCTGCCCCTCGAAACTGTCTCCCTCAGACTGCTCCATCAGAAAATGCCACTCTAACCTGTGCCCCATCAGAGTGCTCCATCAGATCCTGCCACTCTAATCTGTGCCCCTCAGACTGCACCATCAGGCCCTGCCACTCTATTCTGTGCCCCTCAGAATTCTCCATCAGATCCTGCCTCTCTAAAATGGGTCCCTCAGACTGCACCATCAGGCCCTGGCACTCTAATCTGTCTCCTTCAGATTGCTCCATCAGACACTGCCTCTCTAATCTGGGTCACTCAGACTGCTCCATCAGGCCCTGCCTCTCTAATCTGTGCTCCTCAGACTGTTCTATCAGGCCCTGCCTCTCTGATCTGTGCCCCTCAGACTGCTCCATCAGGCCCTGCCTCTCTAATTTGTGCCCCACAGATTGCTCCATCAGAGCCAGCCTCTCTAATTTGTGCCCCTCAGATTGCTCCATTAGACCATTCCTCTCTAATCTGGGTCACTCAGACTGCTCCATCAGGCCCTGCCTCTCTAATCTGTGCTCCTCACACTGCTCCATCAGTCCCTGCCTCTCAAATTTGTGCTCCCTCAGACTGCTCCATCAGACCCTGCCTCTCTAATCTGTGCCCCTTCAGACTGCTCCATCTGATGCGGCCACTCTAATCTGTGCCCCTCAAACTGCTCCATCAGGCCCTGCCTCTCTAATCTGTGCCTCTCAAACTGCTCCATCAGACCCTGCCTCTCAAATTAGTGCCCCTCAGACTGCTCCATCAGACCCTGCCTCTCTAATCTGTGCCCCTTCAGACTGCTCCGTCTGATGCTGCCACTCTAATCTGTGCCCCTCAAACTGCTCCATCAGGCCCTGGCTCTCTAATCTGTGCCCCTCAGACTGCTCCATTGGGCCCTGCCACTCTAATCAGTGCCCAATCAGAGTGCTCCATCAGACCCTGCCTCTCTAATCTGTTCCCCTCAGAGTGCACCATCAGGACCTGCCACTCTAATCTGTCTCCTTCAGATTGCTCCATCAAACACTGCCTCTCTAAGCTCGGTCCCTCAGACAGCTCCATCAGGCCCTGCCTCTCTAATCTGGGTCCCGCAGACTGCTCAATCAGGCCCTGCCTCTCTAATCTGTGCTCCTAAAACTGTTCTTTCAGGCCCTGCCTCTCTGATCTGTGCCCCTCAGACTGCTCCATCAGACCCTGCCTCTCTAATCTGTGTCGCTCAGACTTCTCCATCAGGCCCTGCCTCTCTAATCTGTGCCCCTCAGATTGCTCCATTAGACTATGGCTCTCTAATCTGGGTCACTCAGACAGCTCCATCAGGCCCTGCCTCTCTAATCTGGGTCCCTCAAACTGCACCATCAGGCCCTGCCTCACTAATTGGGTCCCTCATAAGGCACCATCAGGCCCTGCCCCTCGAATCTGTCTCCCTCAGACTGTTCCATCAGATCCTGCCTCTCTAAAATGGTCCCTCAAACTGCACCATCAGGCCCTGCCACTCTAATCTGTGCCCCTCAGACTGCTTCTTCAGATCCTTTCTCTCCAATATGAGTCCCTCAGACTGCACCATCAGGCCCTGCCCCTCGAATCTGTCTCCCTCAGACTGCTCCATCAGATCCTGCCACTCTAATCTGTGCCCCTCAGATTGCTCCTTTAGACCATGCCTCTCTAAACTGGATCACTCAGACAGCTCCATCAGGCCATGCCTCTATGATCTCTGCCCCTCAAACTGTTCCATCAATCTCGGCCTCTCTGATCTGTTCCCCTCAGACTGCTCTATCAGGCCCTGCCTCTCTAATCTGTTCCCCTCAGACTGCTCCATCAGCCCCTGCCTCTCTAAATGGGTCCCTCAAACTTCACCATCAGGCCCTGCCTCACAACTGGGTCTCTCATACGGCACCATCAGGCCCTGCACCTGGAATCTGTCTCCCTCAGACTGCTCCATCAGATCCTGCCACTCTAATCTGTGCCCTTCAAACTGCTCCATCCGGCCCTGCCTTTCTTAACTGTGCCCCTCAGACTGTTCCATCAGGCCCTGCCTCTGTGATCTGTGCCCCATCAGAGTGCTCCATCAGATCCTGCCTCTCTAATATGGCTCCCTCAGACTGCATCATCAGGCCCTGCCACTCTAATCTGTGCCTCTCAGACTGCTCCATCAGATCCTGCCTCTCTTATCACTGCCCATCAGAACGCTACATCAGGGCCTGCTTCTTTAATCTGTGTCGCTCAGACTGCTGCATCAGACACTGCCTCTCTAATCTGTGCCCCTCAGACTTCTCCATCAGGCCCTGCCTCTCAAATCTGTGCCCCTTCAGACTGCTCCATCAGGCCCTGCCCCTCGAATCTGTCTCCCTCAGACTGCTCCATCAGATCCTGCTACTCTCATCTGTGCCTCTCAAACTGCTCCATCTGGCCCTGCCTCTCTAATCTGTGCCCCGTTAGAGTGCTCCATCAGACCCTGCCTCTCTAATCTGTGCCCCTCAGACTGCTCCATCAGACTCTGTCGCTCCTATCTGGGACCCTCAGAATGTTCTATCAGGCCCTGCCTCTCTGATCTGTGCCCCTCAGACTGATCCATCAGACCCTGCCATTCTAATCTGTGCCGCTCAAACTTCTCCATCAGGCCCTGCCTCTCTAATCTGTGCCCCATCGGCCTGCTCCATCAGACCGTGCCTCTCTAAACTGTTCCCCCAGACTGCTCCATCAGATCCTGCTTCTCTTATCACTGCCCATCAGAACGCTACATCAGGGCCTGCTTCTTTAATCTGTGTCACTCAGACTGCTGCATCAGACCCTGCCTCTCTAATCTGTCTCCTTCAGATTGCTCCGTCAGACACTGCCTCTCTAATCTGGGCCCCTCAGACTGCTCTATCAGGCCCTGCCTCTCTGATCTGTGCCCCCCAGACAGCTCCATCAGGCCCTGCCTCTCTAATCTGGGTCCCTCAAACTGCACCATCAGGCCCTGCCTCACTAACTGGGTCCCTCATAAGGCACCATCAGGCCCTGCCTCTCGAATTTGTCTCCCTCAGACTGTTCCATCAGATCCTGCCTCTCTAATATGGGTCCCTCAGACTGTACCATCAGGCCCTGCCACTCTAATCTGTGCCCCTCAGACTGCTCCTTCAGATCCTGCCACTCTAATCTGTGCCCCTCAGATTGCTCCATTAGACCATGCCTCTCTAAACTGGGTCACTCAGACTGCTCCATCAGGCCATGCCTCTATAATCTCTGCCCCTCAGATTGCTCCATCAGACACTGCCTCTATAATCTGTGCACAGTCAGACTGCTCCATCAGACCCTGCCTCTCTAATCTGTGCACCTCAGATTGCTCCATTAGACCATGCCTCTCTAAACTGGGTCACTCAGACTGCTCCATCAGGCCATGCATCTATAATCTCTGCCCCTCAGCCTGCTCCATCAATCCTGGCCTCTCCAATCTGTTTCCCTCGGACTGCTCCATCAGACCCTGCCTCTCTAAACTGTGCCCCTTAGATTGCTCCATTAGACCCTGTGTCTCTAATCTGTGCCCCAGCAGACTGCTCCATCAGAGCCTGCCTCTCTAATCTGTTCCCCTCAGACTGTTCTATCAGGCCCTGCCTCATTTACTTGGTCCCTCATATGGCACCATCTGGCCCTGCCCCTCGAAACTGTCTCCCTCAGACTGCTCCATCAGAAAATGCCACTCTAACCTGTGCCCCATCAGAGTGCTCCATCAGATCCTGCCACTCTAATCTGTGCCCCTCAGACTGCTCCTTCAGATCCTGCCACTCTAATCTGTGCCCCTCAGATTGCTCCATTAGACCATGCCTCTCTAAACTGGGTCACTCAGACTGCTCCATCAGGCCATGCCTCTATAATCTCTGCCCCTCAGATTGCTCCATCAGACACTGCCTCTATAATCTGTGCACAGTCAGACTGTTCCATCAGACCATGCCTCTCTAATCTGTGCACCTCAGATTGCTCCATTAGACCATGCCTCTCTAAACTGGGTCACTCAGACTGCTCCATCAGGCCATGCATCTATAATCTCTGCCCCTCAGCCTGCTCCATCAATCCCGGCCTCTCCAATCTGTTTCCCTCGGACTGCTCCATCAGACCCTGCCTCTCTAAACTGTGCCCCTTAGATTGCTCCATTAGACCCTGTGTCTCTAATCTGTGCCCCAGCAGACTGCTCCATCAGAGCCTGCCTCTCTAATCTGTTCCCCTCAGACTGTTCCATCAGGCCCTGCCTCATTTACTTGGTCCCTCATATGGCACCATCTGGCCCTGCCCCTCGAAACTGTCTCCCTCAGACTGCTCCATCAGAAAATGCCACTCTAACCTGTGCCCCATCAGAGTGCTCCATCAGATCCTGCCACTCTAATCTGTGCCCCTCAGACTGCACCATCAGGCCCTGCCACTCTATTCTGTGCCCCTCAGAATTCTCCATCAGATCCTGCCTCTCTAAAATGGGTCCCTCAGACTGCACCATCAGGCCCTGGCACTCTAATCTGTCTCCTTCAGATTGCTCCATCAGACACTGCCTCTCTAATCTGGGTCACTCAGACTGCTCCATCAGGCCCTGCCTCTCTAATCTGTGCTCCTCAGACTGTTCTATCAGGCCCTGCCTCTCTGATCTGTGCCCCTCAGACTGCTCCATCAGGCCCTGCCTCTCTAATTTGTGCCCCACAGATTGCTCCATCAGAGCCAGCCTCTCTAATTTGTGCCCCTCAGATTGCTCCATTAGACCATTCCTCTCTAATCTGGGTCACTCAGACTGCTCCATCAGGCCCTGCCTCTCTAATCTGTGCTCCTCACACTGCTCCATCAGTCCCTGCCTCTCAAATTTGTGCTCCCTCAGACTGCTCCATCAGACCCTGCCTCTCTAATCTGTGCCCCTTCAGACTGCTCCATCTGATGCGGCCACTCTAATCTGTGCCCCTCAAACTGCTCCATCAGGCCCTGCCTCTCTAATCTGTGCCTCTCAAACTGCTCCATCAGACCCTGCCTCTCAAATTAGTGCCCCTCAGACTGCTCCATCAGACCCTGCCTCTCTAATCTGTGCCCCTTCAGACTGCTCCGTCTGATGCTGCCACTCTAATCTGTGCCCCTCAAACTGCTCCATCAGGCCCTGGCTCTCTAATCTGTGCCCCTCAGACTGCTCCATTGGGCCCTGCCACTCTAATCAGTGCCCAATCAGAGTGCTCCATCAGACCCTGCCTCTCTAATCTGTTCCCCTCAGAGTGCACCATCAGGACCTGCCACTCTAATCTGTCTCCTTCAGATTGCTCCATCAAACACTGCCTCTCTAAGCTCGGTCCCTCAGACAGCTCCATCAGGCCCTGCCTCTCTAATCTGGGTCCCGCAGACTGCTCAATCAGGCCCTGCCTCTCTAATCTGTGCTCCTAAAACTGTTCTTTCAGGCCCTGCCTCTCTGATCTGTGCCCCTCAGACTGCTCCATCAGACCCTGCCTCTCTAATCTGTGTCGCTCAGACTTCTCCATCAGGCCCTGCCTCTCTAATCTGTGCCCCTCAGATTGCTCCATTAGACTATGGCTCTCTAATCTGGGTCACTCAGACAGCTCCATCAGGCCCTGCCTCTCTAATCTGGGTCCCTCAAACTGCACCATCAGGCCCTGCCTCACTAATTGGGTCCCTCATAAGGCACCATCAGGCCCTGCCCCTCGAATCTGTCTCCCTCAGACTGTTCCATCAGATCCTGCCTCTCTAAAATGGTCCCTCAAACTGCACCATCAGGCCCTGCCACTCTAATCTGTGCCCCTCAGACTGCTTCTTCAGATCCTTTCTCTCCAATATGAGTCCCTCAGACTGCACCATCAGGCCCTGCCCCTCGAATCTGTCTCCCTCAGACTGCTCCATCAGATCCTGCCACTCTAATCTGTGCCCCTCAGATTGCTCCTTTAGACCATGCCTCTCTAAACTGGATCACTCAGACAGCTCCATCAGGCCATGCCTCTATGATCTCTGCCCCTCAAACTGTTCCATCAATCTCGGCCTCTCTGATCTGTTCCCCTCAGACTGCTCTATCAGGCCCTGCCTCTCTAATCTGTTCCCCTCAGACTGCTCCATCAGCCCCTGCCTCTCTAAATGGGTCCCTCAAACTTCACCATCAGGCCCTGCCTCACAACTGGGTCTCTCATACGGCACCATCAGGCCCTGCACCTGGAATCTGTCTCCCTCAGACTGCTCCATCAGATCCTGCCACTCTAATCTGTGCCCTTCAAACTGCTCCATCCGGCCCTGCCTTTCTTAACTGTGCCCCTCAGACTGTTCCATCAGGCCCTGCCTCTGTGATCTGTGCCCCATCAGAGTGCTCCATCAGATCCTGCCTCTCTAATATGGCTCCCTCAGACTGCATCATCAGGCCCTGCCACTCTAATCTGTGCCTCTCAGACTGCTCCATCAGATCCTGCCTCTCTTATCACTGCCCATCAGAACGCTACATCAGGGCCTGCTTCTTTAATCTGTGTCGCTCAGACTGCTGCATCAGACACTGCCTCTCTAATCTGTGCCCCTCAGACTTCTCCATCAGGCCCTGCCTCTCAAATCTGTGCCCCTTCAGACTGCTCCATCAGGCCCTGCCCCTCGAATCTGTCTCCCTCAGACTGCTCCATCAGATCCTGCTACTCTCATCTGTGCCTCTCAAACTGCTCCATCTGGCCCTGCCTCTCTAATCTGTGCCCCGTTAGAGTGCTCCATCAGACCCTGCCTCTCTAATCTGTGCCCCTCAGACTGCTCCATCAGACTCTGTCGCTCCTATCTGGGACCCTCAGAATGTTCTATCAGGCCCTGCCTCTCTGATCTGTGCCCCTCAGACTGATCCATCAGACCCTGCCATTCTAATCTGTGCCGCTCAAACTTCTCCATCAGGCCCTGCCTCTCTAATCTGTGCCCCATCGGCCTGCTCCATCAGACCGTGCCTCTCTAAACTGTTCCCCCAGACTGCTCCATCAGATCCTGCTTCTCTTATCACTGCCCATCAGAACGCTACATCAGGGCCTGCTTCTTTAATCTGTGTCACTCAGACTGCTGCATCAGACCCTGCCTCTCTAATCTGTCTCCTTCAGATTGCTCCGTCAGACACTGCCTCTCTAATCTGGGCCCCTCAGACTGCTCTATCAGGCCCTGCCTCTCTGATCTGTGCCCCCCAGACAGCTCCATCAGGCCCTGCCTCTCTAATCTGGGTCCCTCAAACTGCACCATCAGGCCCTGCCTCACTAACTGGGTCCCTCATAAGGCACCATCAGGCCCTGCCTCTCGAATTTGTCTCCCTCAGACTGTTCCATCAGATCCTGCCTCTCTAATATGGGTCCCTCAGACTGTACCATCAGGCCCTGCCACTCTAATCTGTGCCCCTCAGACTGCTCCTTCAGATCCTGCCACTCTAATCTGTGCCCCTCAGATTGCTCCATTAGACCATGCCTCTCTAAACTGGGTCACTCAGACTGCTCCATCAGGCCATGCCTCTATAATCTCTGCCCCTCAGATTGCTCCATCAGACACTGCCTCTATAATCTGTGCACAGTCAGACTGCTCCATCAGACCCTGCCTCTCTAATCTGTGCACCTCAGATTGCTCCATTAGACCATGCCTCTCTAAACTGGGTCACTCAGACTGCTCCATCAGGCCATGCATCTATAATCTCTGCCCCTCAGCCTGCTCCATCAATCCTGGCCTCTCCAATCTGTTTCCCTCGGACTGCTCCATCAGACCCTGCCTCTCTAAACTGTGCCCCTTAGATTGCTCCATTAGACCCTGTGTCTCTAATCTGTGCCCCAGCAGACTGCTCCATCAGAGCCTGCCTCTCTAATCTGTTCCCCTCAGACTGTTCTATCAGGCCCTGCCTCATTTACTTGGTCCCTCATATGGCACCATCTGGCCCTGCCCCTCGAAACTGTCTCCCTCAGACTGCTCCATCAGAAAATGCCACTCTAACCTGTGCCCCATCAGAGTGCTCCATCAGATCCTGCCACTCTAATCTGTGCCCCTCAGACTGCTCCTTCAGATCCTGCCACTCTAATCTGTGCCCCTCAGATTGCTCCATTAGACCATGCCTCTCTAAACTGGGTCACTCAGACTGCTCCATCAGGCCATGCCTCTATAATCTCTGCCCCTCAGATTGCTCCATCAGACACTGCCTCTATAATCTGTGCACAGTCAGACTGTTCCATCAGACCATGCCTCTCTAATCTGTGCACCTCAGATTGCTCCATTAGACCATGCCTCTCTAAACTGGGTCACTCAGACTGCTCCATCAGGCCATGCATCTATAATCTCTGCCCCTCAGCCTGCTCCATCAATCCCGGCCTCTCCAATCTGTTTCCCTCGGACTGCTCCATCAGACCCTGCCTCTCTAAACTGTGCCCCTTAGATTGCTCCATTAGACCCTGTGTCTCTAATCTGTGCCCCAGCAGACTGCTCCATCAGAGCCTGCCTCTCTAATCTGTTCCCCTCAGACTGTTCCATCAGGCCCTGCCTCATTTACTTGGTCCCTCATATGGCACCATCTGGCCCTGCCCCTCGAAACTGTCTCCCTCAGACTGCTCCATCAGAAAATGCCACTCTAACCTGTGCCCCATCAGAGTGCTCCATCAGATCCTGCCACTCTAATCTGTGCCCCTCAGACTGCACCATCAGGCCCTGCCACTCTATTCTGTGCCCCTCAGAATTCTCCATCAGATCCTGCCTCTCTAAAATGGGTCCCTCAGACTGCACCATCAGGCCCTGGCACTCTAATCTGTCTCCTTCAGATTGCTCCATCAGACACTGCCTCTCTAATCTGGGTCACTCAGACTGCTCCATCAGGCCCTGCCTCTCTAATCTGTGCTCCTCAGACTGTTCTATCAGGCCCTGCCTCTCTGATCTGTGCCCCTCAGACTGCTCCATCAGGCCCTGCCTCTCTAATTTGTGCCCCACAGATTGCTCCATCAGAGCCAGCCTCTCTAATTTGTGCCCCTCAGATTGCTCCATTAGACCATTCCTCTCTAATCTGGGTCACTCAGACTGCTCCATCAGGCCCTGCCTCTCTAATCTGTGCTCCTCACACTGCTCCATCAGTCCCTGCCTCTCAAATTTGTGCTCCCTCAGACTGCTCCATCAGACCCTGCCTCTCTAATCTGTGCCCCTTCAGACTGCTCCATCTGATGCGGCCACTCTAATCTGTGCCCCTCAAACTGCTCCATCAGGCCCTGCCTCTCTAATCTGTGCCTCTCAAACTGCTCCATCAGACCCTGCCTCTCAAATTAGTGCCCCTCAGACTGCTCCATCAGACCCTGCCTCTCTAATCTGTGCCCCTCAGACTGCTCCGTCTGATGCTGCCACTCTAATCTGTGCCCCTCAAACTGCTCCATCAGGCCCTGGCTCTCTAATCTGTGCCCCTCAGACTGCTCCATTGGGCCCTGCCACTCTAATCAGTGCCCAATCAGAGTGCTCCATCAGACCCTGCCTCTCTAATCTGTTCCCCTCAGAGTGCACCATCAGGACCTGCCACTCTAATCTGTCTCCTTCAGATTGCTCCATCAAACACTGCCTCTCTAAGCTCGGTCCCTCAGACAGCTCCATCAGGCCCTGCCTCTCTAATCTGGGTCCCGCAGACTGCTCAATCAGGCCCTGCCTCTCTAATCTGTGCTCCTAAAACTGTTCTTTCAGGCCCTGCCTCTCTGATCTGTGCCCCTCAGACTGCTCCATCAGACCCTGCCTCTCTAATCTGTGTCGCTCAGACTTCTCCATCAGGCCCTGCCTCTCTAATCTGTGCCCCTCAGATTGCTCCATTAGACTATGGCTCTCTAATCTGGGTCACTCAGACAGCTCCATCAGGCCCTGCCTCTCTAATCTGGGTCCCTCAAACTGCACCATCAGGCCCTGCCTCACTAATTGGGTCCCTCATAAGGCACCATCAGGCCCTGCCCCTCGAATCTGTCTCCCTCAGACTGTTCCATCAGATCCTGCCTCTCTAAAATGGTCCCTCAAACTGCACCATCAGGCCCTGCCACTCTAATCTGTGCCCCTCAGACTGCTTCTTCAGATCCTTTCTCTCCAATATGAGTCCCTCAGACTGCACCATCAGGCCCTGCCCCTCGAATCTGTCTCCCTCAGACTGCTCCATCAGATCCTGCCACTCTAATCTGTGCCCCTCAGATTGCTCCTTTAGACCATGCCTCTCTAAACTGGATCACTCAGACAGCTCCATCAGGCCATGCCTCTATAATCTCTGCCCCTCAGATTGCTCCATCAGACACTGCCTCTATAATCTGTGCCCCATCAGACTGCTCCATCAGACCCTGCCTCTCTAATCTGTGCCCCTCAGATTGCTCCATTAGACCATGTCTCTCTAATCTGGGTCCCTCAGACTGCTCCATCAGACCCTGCCTCTATAATCTCTGCCCCTCAAACTGCTCCATCAATCCCGCCCTCTCTGATCTGTGCCCCTCGGACTGCTCCATCATGCCCTGCCTCTCTAAACTGTGCCCCTTAGATTGCTCCATCAGAGCCTGCCTCTCTAATCTGTTCCCCTCAGACTGTTCCATCAGACCCTGACTCTCTGATCTGTGCCACTCAGACTGCTCCATCAGGCCCTGCCTCTCTAATCTGTTCCCCTCAGACTGCTCCATCAGGCCCTGCCTCTCTAATCTGGGTCCCTCAAACTTCACCATCAGGCCCTGCCTCACAACTGGGTCCCTCATACGGCACCATCAGTCCCTGCCCCCGGAATCTGTCTCCCTCAGACTTCTCCATCAGACCCTGCCATTCTAATCTGTGCCCCTCAAACTGCGCCATCCGGCACTGCCTCTCTTATCTGTGCCCCTCAGACTGTTCCATCAGGCCCTGCCTCTGTGATCTGTGCCCCATCAGAGTGCTCCATCAAATCCTGCCTCTCTAATATGGCTCCCTCAGAATGCATCATCAGGCCCTGCCACTCTAATCTGTGCCTCTCAGACTGCTCCATCAGATCCAGCCTCTCTAATATGGGCCCCTCAGGCTGCTCCATCAGGCCCTGCTTCTCTAATCACTGCCCATCAGAACGCTACATCAGGGCCTGCGTCTTTAATATGTGTCACTCAGACTGCTGCATCAGGCCCTGCCTCTCTAATCACTGCCCATCAGAACGCTACATCAGGGCCTGCTGCTTTAATCTGTGCCCCTCAGACTGCTGCCTCAGACCCTGCCTCTCTAATTTGTGCCCCTCAGTTTGCTCCATCAGAGCCAGCCTCTCTTATCTGTGCCCCTCAGATTGCTCCATTAGACCATGTCTCTCTAATCTGGGTCACTCAGACTGCTCCATCAGGCCCTGCCTCTAAATCTGTGCTCCTCAGACTGCTCCATCAGTCCCTGCCTCTCAAATTTGTGCTCCCTCAGACCCTGCTCCATCAGACCCTGCCTCTCTAATCTGTGCCCCTTCAGACTGCTCCATCTGATGCTGCCACTCTAATCTGTGCCCCTCAAACTGCTCCATCAGGCCCTGCCTCTCTAATCTGTGCCCCTCAGATTGCTCCATTAGACCATGGCTCTCTAATCTGGGTCACTCAGACAGCTCCATCAGGCCCTGCCTCTCTAATCTGTGCCCCTCAGACTGCTCCATCTGATGCTCCCACTCTAATCTGTGCCCCAGCAGAGAGCTGCATCAGGCCCTGGCTCTCTAATCTGTGCCCCTCAGACTACTCCATCAGGCCCTGCCGCTCTAATCTGTGCCCAATCAGAGTGCTCCATCAGACCTTGCCTCTCTAATCTGTTCCCCTCAGAGTGCACCATCAGGCCCTGCCTCTCTAATCTGTCTCCTTCAGATTGCTCCATCAAACACTGCCTCTCTAAACTGGGTCCCTCAGACAGCTCCATCAGGTCCTGCCTCTCTGATCTGTGTCCCTCAGACTGCTCAATCAGACCCTGCCTCTCAAATATGGGTCCCTCAGACTGCTCCATCCGGCCCTGCCTCTCTAATCTGTGTCCCGCAGACTGCTCA
Organism: Isurus oxyrinchus; assembly: GCA_026770705.1. Taxonomy (NCBI): domain Eukaryota; kingdom Metazoa; phylum Chordata; class Chondrichthyes; order Lamniformes; family Lamnidae; genus Isurus; species Isurus oxyrinchus. The sequence goes on along the minus strand of JANJGN010004514.1, from coordinate 10,036 downwards.
ATCAGGCCCTGCCTCTCTAATCTGTGCTCCTAAGACTGTTCTTTCAGGCCCTGCCTCTCTGATCTGTGTCCCTCAGACTTCTCCATCAGGTCCTGCCTCTCTAATCTGTGCCCCATCAGAGTGCTCCATCAGACCTTTCCATTCTAATCTGTTTCCCTCAGACGACACCATCAGGTCCTGCCACTCTAATCTGTCTCCTTCAGATGTCTCCATCAGACACTGCCTTTCTAATCTGGGTCCCTCAGACTGCTCCATCAGATTCTGCCTCTCTAATTTGGGTCCCGCAGACTGCTCCATCAGGCCCTGCCTCTCTAATCACTGCCCCTCAGACTGCTCCATCAGACTCTGCCTCTCTAATCTGTGCTTCTCAGACTGTTCTATCAGGCCCTGCCTCTCTGATCTGTGCCCCTCAGACTGCTCCATCAGACCCTGCCTCTCTAATTTGTGCCCCTCAGATTGCTCCATCAGACCCTGCCTCTCAAATCTGTGCCCCATCAGACTGCTCCATGAGAGCCCGCCTCTCTAATCTGTGCCCCTCTGATTGCTCCATTAGACCATGCCTCTCTAATCTGGGTCCCTCAAACTTCACCAACAGGCCCTGCCTCACAACTGGGTCCCTCATACGGCACCATCAGGCCCTGCCCCTGGAATCTGTCTCCCTCAGACTTCTCCATCAGACCCTGCCATTCTAATCTGTGCCCCTCAAACTGCGCCATCCGGCACTGCCTCTCTTATCTGTGCCCCTCAGACTGTTCCATCAGGCCCTGCCTCTGTGATCTGTGCCCCATCAGAGTGCTCCATCAGATCCTGCCTCTCTAATATGGCTCCCTCAGAATGCATCATCAGGCCCTGCCACTCTAATCTGTGCCTCTCAGACTGCTCCATCAGATCCTGCCTCTCTAATATGGGCCCTCAGGCTGCTCCATCAGGCCCTGCTTCTCTAATCACTGCCCATCAGAACGCTACATCAGGGCCTGCGTCTTTAATCTGTGTCACTCAGACTGCTGCCTCAGGCCCTGCCTCTCTAATCTGTGCCCCATCAGAGTGCTCCATCAGAACCTGCCTCTCTAATCTGTTCCCCTCAGACTGCTCCATCAGATCCTGCCTCTCTAATCTGTGCCCCTCAGACTGCTCCATCAGTCTCTGCCTCTCCCATCTGGGTGCCTCAGACTGTCCTATCAGACCCTGCCTCTCTGCTCTGTGCCCCTCAGACTGATCCATCAGACCCTGCCATTCTAATCTGTGCCCCTCAAACTGTTCCATCCGGTCCTGCTTCTCTAAACTGTTCCCCCAAGACTGCTCCGTCAGACACTGCCTCTCTAATCTGTGCCCCTCAAACTGCTCCATCAGGCCCTGCCTCTCTAATCTGGGTGCCTCAAGCTGCACCATCAGGCCCTGCCTCACTAACTGCGTCCCTCATACGGCACCATCAGGCCCTGCCCCTCAAATCTGTCTCCCTCAGACTGCTCCATTAGATCCTGCCACTCTAATCTGTGCCCCTCAAACTGCTCCATCAGGCCCTGCCTCTCTAATCTGTGCCCCTCAGATTGCTCCATTAGACCATGGCTCTCTAATCTGGGTCACTCAGACAGCTCCATCAGGCCCTGCCTCTCTAATCACTGCCCATCAGAACGCTACATCAGGGCCTGCTTCTTTAATCTGTGCCCCTCAGACTGCTGCCTCAGACCCTGCCTCTCTAATTTGTGCCCCTCAGTTTGCTCCATCAGAGCCAGCCTCTCTTATCTGTGCCCCTCAGATTGCTCCATTAGACCATGTCTCTCTAATCTGGGTCACTCAGACTGCTCCATCAGGCCCTGCCTCTAAATCTGTGCTCCTCAGACTGCTCCATCAGTCCCTGCCTCTCAAATTTGTGCTCCCTCAGACCCTGCTCCATCAGACCCTGCCTCTCTAATCTGTGCCCCTTCAGACTGCTCCATCTGATGCTGCCACTCTAATCTGTGCCCCTCAAACTGCTCCATCAGGCCCTGCCTCTCTAATCTGTGCCCCTCAGATTGCTCCATTAGACCATGGCTCTCTAATCTGGGTCACTCAGACAGCTCCATCAGGCCCTGCCTCTCTAATCTGTGCCCCTCAGACTGCTCCATCTGATGCTCCCACTCTAATCTGTGCCCCAGCAGAGAGCTGCATCAGGCCCTGGCTCTCTAATCTGTGCCCCTCAGACTACTCCATCAGGCCCTGCCGCTCTAATCTGTGCCCAATCAGAGTGCTCCATCAGACCTTGCCTCTCTAATCTGTTCCCCTCAGAGTGCACCATCAGGCCCTGCCTCTCTAATCTGTCTCCTTCAGATTGCTCCATCAAACACTGCCTCTCTAAACTGGGTCCCTCAGACAGCTCCATCAGGTCCTGCCTCTCTGATCTGTGTCCCTCAGACTGCTCAATCAGACCCTGCCTCTCAAATATGGGTCCCTCAGACTGCTCCATCCGGCCCTGCCTCTCTAATCTGTGTCCCGCAGACTGCTCAATCAGGCCCTGCCTCTCTAATCTGTGCTCCTAAGACTGTTCTTTCAGGCCCTGCCTCTCTGATCTGTGTCCCTCAGACTTCTCCATCAGGTCCTGCCTCTCTAATCTGTGCCCCATCAGAGTGCTCCATCAGACCTTTCCATTCTAATCTGTTTCCCTCAGACGACACCATCAGGTCCTGCCACTCTAATCTGTCTCCTTCAGATGTCTCCATCAGACACTGCCTCTCTAATCTGGGTCCCTCAGACTGCTCCATCAGATTCTGCCTCTCTAATTTGGGTCCCGCAGACTGCTCCATCAGGCCCTGCCTCTCTAATCACTGCCCCTCAGACTGCTCCATCAGACTCTGCCTCTCTAATCTGTGCTTCTCAGACTGTTCTATCAGGCCCTGCCTCTCTGATCTGTGCCCCTCAGACTGCTCCATCAGACCCTGCCTCTCTAATTTGTGCCCCTCAGATTGCTCCATCAGACCCTGCCTCTCAAATCTGTGCCCCATCAGACTGCTCCATGAGAGCCCGCCTCTCTAATCTGTGCCCCTCTGATTGCTCCATTAGACCATGCCTCTCTAATCTGGGTCCCTCAAACTTCACCAACAGGCCCTGCCTCACAACTGGGTCCCTCATACGGCACCATCAGGCCCTGCCCCTGGAATCTGTCTCCCTCAGACTTCTCCATCAGACCCTGCCATTCTAATCTGTGCCCCTCAAACTGCGCCATCCGGCACTGCCTCTCTTATCTGTGCCCCTCAGACTGTTCCATCAGGCCCTGCCTCTGTGATCTGTGCCCCATCAGAGTGCTCCATCAGATCCTGCCTCTCTAATATGGCTCCCTCAGAATGCATCATCAGGCCCTGCCACTCTAATCTGTGCCTCTCAGACTGCTCCATCAGATCCTGCCTCTCTAATATGGGCCCTCAGGCTGCTCCATCAGGCCCTGCTTCTCTAATCACTGCCCATCAGAACGCTACATCAGGGCCTGCGTCTTTAATCTGTGTCACTCAGACTGCTGCCTCAGGCCCTGCCTCTCTAATCTGTGCCCCATCAGAGTGCTCCATCAGAACCTGCCTCTCTAATCTGTTCCCCTCAGACTGCTCCATCAGATCCTGCCTCTCTAATCTGTGCCCCTCAGACTGCTCCATCAGTCTCTGCCTCTCCCATCTGGGTGCCTCAGACTGTCCTATCAGACCCTGCCTCTCTGCTCTGTGCCCCTCAGACTGATCCATCAGACCCTGCCATTCTAATCTGTGCCCCTCAAACTGTTCCATCCGGTCCTGCTTCTCTAAACTGTTCCCCCAAGACTGCTCCGTCAGACACTGCCTCTCTAATCTGTGCCCCTCAAACTGCTCCATCAGGCCCTGCCTCTCTAATCTGGGTGCCTCAAGCTGCACCATCAGGCCCTGCCTCACTAACTGCGTCCCTCATACGGCACCATCAGGCCCTGCCCCTCAAATCTGTCTCCCTCAGACTGCTCCATTAGATCCTGCCACTCTAATCTGTGCCCCTCAAACTGCTCCATCCGGCCCTGCCTCTCTAATCTGTGCCCCATCAGAGTGCTCCATCAGAACCTGCCTCTGTAATATGGGTCCCTCAGACTGCATCATCAGGCCCTGCCACTAATCTGTGCCCCTCAGACTGCTCCATCAGATCCTGCCTCTCTAATCTGTGCCACTCAGACTGCTCCATCAGACTCTGCCTCTCCTATCTGGGTCCCTCAGAATGTCCTATCAGACCCTGACTCTCTGATCTGTGCCCCTCAGACTGATCCATCAGACCCTGCCATTCTAATCTGTGCCCCTCAAACTGTTCCATCCGGTCCTGCTTCTCTAATCTGTGCCCCTCAGACAGGTCCATCAGGCCCTGCCTCTCTTATCTGTGCCCCAGCAGAGTGCTCCATCAGACCGTGCCACTCTAAACTGTTGCCCCCAGACTGCTCCATCAGATCCTGCCTCTCCAATATGGGTCCCTCAGACTGCTCCATCAGGCCCTGCTTCTCTAATCACTGCCCATCAGAACGCTACAACAGGGCCTGCTTCTTTAATCTGTGTCACTCAGACTGCTGCCTCAGACCCTGCCTCTCTAATTTGTGCCCCTCAGACTTCTCCATCAGGCCCTGCCTCTCTTATCTGTGCCCCTTCAGACTGCTCCATCAGCCCCTGCCCCTCGAATCTGTCTCCCTCAGACTGCTCCATCAGATTCTGCTACTCTAATCTGTGCCCCTCAAACTGCTCCATCCGGACTGCCTCTCTAATCTGTGCCCCTCAGACAGGTCCATCAGGCCCTGCCTCTCTAATCTGTGCCCCAACAGTGTGCTCCAGCAGACCCTGCCTCTCTAAACTGTTCCCCCCAGACTGCTCCATCAGATCCTGTCTCTCCAATATGGGTCCCTCAGACTGCACCATCAGGCCCTGCCACTCAAATCTGTCTCCTTCAGATTGCTCCGTCAGACACTGCCGCTCTAATCTGTGTTTCCTCAGATTGTTCTATCAGGCCCTGCCTCTCCTATCTGGGTCCCTCAGACTGTCCTATCAGACCTTGCCTCTCTGATCTGTGCCCCTCAGACTGATCCATCAAACCCTGCCGTTCTAATCTGTGCCCCTCAAACTGCTCCATCAGGCCCTGCCTCTCTAATCTGGGTCCCTCAAGCTGCACCATTAGGCCCTGCCTCACTAAATGCGTCCCTCATACGGCACCATCAGGCCCTGCCCCTCAAATCTGTCTCCCTCAGACTGCTCCATTAGATCCTGCCACTCTAATCTGTGCCCCTCAAACTGCTCCATCCGGCCCTGCCTCTCTAATCTGTTTCCCTCAGACTGCACCGTCAGGCCCTGCTTCTATAATCTATGCCCCTCAAACTGCTCCATCACTCCCGGCCTCTCTGATCTGTGCCCCTCGGACTGCTCCATCAGGCCCTGCCTCTCTGATCTGTGCCCCAACTGCCTACTCCATCAGAGCCTGCCTCTCTAATCTCTTCCCCTCAGACTGCACCATCAGGCCCTGCCCCTCGAATCTGTCTCCCTCAGACTGCTCCATCAGATCCTGCCACTCTAATCTGTGCCCCTCAAACTGCTCCATCCGGCCCTGCCTCTCTAATCTGTGCCCCATCAGAGTGCTCCATCAGATCCTGCCTCTGTAATATGGCTCCCTCAGACTGCATCATCAGGCCCTGCCACTCTAATCTGTGCCCCTCAGACTGCTCCATCAGATCCTGCCTCTCTAATCTGTGCCACTCAGACTGCTCCATCAGACTCTGCCTCTCCTATCTGGGTCCCTCTGAATGTCCTATCAGACCCTGACTCTGATCTGTGCCCCTCAGACTGATCCATCAGAACGTGCCATTCTAATCTGTGCCCATCAAACTGCTCCATCGGGCCCTGCCTCTCTAATCTGTGCCCCTCAGACAGGTCCATCAGACCCTGCCTCTCTAAACTGTTCCCCCAAGACTGCTCCGTCAGACACTGCCTCTCTAATCTGGGTACCTCAGACGGTTGTATCAGGCCCTGCCTCTCTAATCTCTGCCCCTCAGACTGCTCCTTCAGACTCTGACTCTCTAATCTGGGTCCCTCAGACTGCTCCATCAGACCCTGCCTCTCTAATCTGTGCTCCTCAGATTGTTCTATCAGGCCCTGCCTCTCTGATCTGGGTCCCTCAGACTGCTCCATCAGGCCCTGCCTCTCTAATCTGTGCCCCTCAGACTGCTCCTTCAGAGCCTGCCTCTCTCATCAGTGGCCCTCATATTGCTCCATCGGGCCCTGCTGCTCTAATCACTGCCCCTCAGACTGCTCCATCAGGGCCTGCTTCTTTAATCTGTGTCACTCAGATTGCTCCATCAGGCCCTGCCTCTCAAATCTGTGCCCCTTCAGACTGCTCCATCTGGCCCTGACGCTCTAATCTGGGTCCCGCTGACTGCTCCATCACTCCCGGCCTCTCTGATCTGTGCCCCTCGGACTGCTCCATCAGGCCCTGCCTCTCTAAACTGTGCCCCTTAGATTGCTCCATCAGACCCTGCCTCTCTAATCTGGGTCACTCAGACTGTTCTATCAGGCCCTGCCTTGCTAATCTGTGCTCCTCAGACTGTTGCGTCAGGCCCTGCCTCTCTGATCTGTGCCACTCAGACTGCTCTATTAGACCCTGCCTCTCTAATCTGTGCCCCAACTGCCTACTCCATCAGAGCCTGCCTCTCTAATCTCTTCCCCTCAGACTGCACCATCAGGCCCTGCCCCTCGAATCTGTCTCCCTCAGACTGTTCCATCAGATCCTGCCACTCTAATCTGTGCCCCTCAAAATGCTCCATCCGGCCCTGCCTCTCTAATCTGTTTCCCTCAGACTGCACCATCAGGCCCTGCCTCTATAACCTATGCCCCTCAAACTGCTCCATCACTCCCGGCCTCTGATCTGTGCCCCTCGGACTGCTCCATCAGGCCCTGCCTCTCTGATCTGTGCCCCTTAGATTGCTCCATCACAACCGGCCTCTCTAATCTGTGCCCCATCAGACTGCTCCATCTGAGTCTGCCTCTCTAATCTGTTCCCCTCAGACTGCTCCATCAGAACCTGCCTCTCTAATATGGGTCCCTCAGACTGCACCATCAAGCCCTGCCTCTCTAATCTGTCTCCGGCAGATTGCTCCATCAGACTCTGCCTCTCTAATCTGGGTCACTCAGACTGTTCTATCAGGCCCTGCCTTGCTAATCTGTGCTCCTCAGACTGTTCCATCAGGCCCTGCCTCTCTGATCTGTGCCACTCAGACTGCTCTATTAGACCCTGCCTCTCTAATCTGTGCCCCAACTGCCTACTCCATCAGAGCCTGCCTCTCTAATCTCTTCCCCTCAGACTGCACCATCAGGCCCTGCCCCTCGAATCTGTCTCCCTCAGACTGCTCCATCAGATCCTGCCACTCTAATCTGTGCCCCTCAAACTGCTCCATCCGGCCGTGCCTCTCTAATCTGTTTCCCTCAGACTGCACCATCAGGCCCTGCCTCTATAACCTATGCCCCTCAAACTGCTCCATCACTCCCGGCCTCTGATCTGTGCCCCTCGGACTGCTCCATCAGGCCCTGCCTCTCTGATCTGTGCCCCTTAGATTGCTCCATCACAACCGGCCTCTCTAATCTGTGCCCCATCAGACTGCTCCATCTGAGTCTGCCTCTCTAATCTGTTCCCCTCAGACTGCACCATCAGGCCCTGCCTCTCTAATATGGGTCCCTCAGACTGCTCCATCAGATCCTGCCTCTCTAATCTGTGCCCCTCAAACTGCTCCATCCGGCCCTGCCTCTCTAATCTGTGCCCCATCAGAGTGCTCCATCAGATCCTGCCTCTGTAATATGGCTCCCTCAGACTGCATCATCAGGCCCTGCCACTCTAATCTGTGCCCCTCAGACTGCTCCATCAGATCCTGCCTCTCTAATCTGTGCCACTCAGACTGCTCCATCAGACTCTGCCTCTCCTATCTGGGTCCCTCAGAATGTCCTATCAGACCCTGACTCTGATCTGTGCCCCTCAGACTGATCCATCAGAACGTGCCATTCTAATCTGTGCCCATCAAACTGCTCCATCGGGCCCTGCCTCTCTAATCTGTGCCCCTCAGACAGGTCCATCAGACCCTGCCTCTCTAAACTGTTCCCCCAAGACTGCTCCGTCAGACATTGCCTCTCTAATCTGGGTACCTCAGACGGTTGTATCAGGCCCTGCCTCTAATCTCTGCCCCTCAGACTGCTCCTTCAGACTCTGACTCTCTAATCTGGGTCCCTCAGACTGCTCCATCAGGCCCTGCCTCTCTAATCTGTGCTCCTCAGATTGTTCTATCAGGCCCTGCCGCTCTGATCTGGGTCCCTCAGACTGCTCCATCAGGCCCTGCCTCTCTAATCTGTGCCCCTCAGACTTCTCCTTCAGAGCCTGCCTCTCTCATCAGTGGCCCTCATATTGCTCCATCGGGCCCTGCTGCTCTAATCACTGCCCCTCAGACTGCTCCATCAGGGACTGGTTCTTTAATCTGTGTCACTCAGATTGCTCCATCAGGCCCTGCCTCTCAAATCTGTGCCCCTTCAGATTGCTCCATCTGACCCTGACGCTCTAATCTGGGTCCCTCTGACTGCTCCATCACTCCCGGCCTCTCTGATCTGTGCCCCTCGGACTGCTCCATCAGGCCCTGCCTCTCTAAACTGTGCCCCTTAGATTGCTCCATCAGACCCTGCCTCTCTAATCTGGGTCACTCAGACTGTTCTATCAGGCCCTGCCTTGCTAATCTGTGCTCCTCAGACTGTTGCGTCAGGCCCTGCCTCTCTGATCTGTGCCACTCAGACTGCTCTATTAGACCCTGCCTCTCTAATCTGTGCCCCAACTGCCTACTCCATCAGAGCCTGCCTCTCTAATCTCTTCCCCTCAGACTACACCATCAGGCCCTGCCCCTCGAATCTGTCTCCCTCAGACTGTTCCATCAGATCCTGCCACTCTAATCTGTGCCCCTCAAAATGCTCCATCCGGCCCTGCCTCTCTAATCTGTTTCCCTCAGACTGCACCATCAGGCCCTGCCTCTATAACCTATGCCCCTCAAACTGCTCCATCACTCCCGGCCTCTGATCTGTGCCCCTCGGACTGCTCCATCAGGCCCTGCCTCTCTGATCTGTGCCCCTTAGATTGCTCCATCACAACCGGCCTCTCTAATCTGTGCCCCATCAGACTGCTCCATCTGAGTCTGCCTCTCTAATCTGTTCCCCTCAGACTGCTCCATCAGAACCTGCCTCTCTAATATGGGTCTCTCAGACTGCACCATCAAGCCCTGCCTCTCTAATCTGTCTCCGGCAGATTGCTCCATCAGACTCTGCCTCTCTAATCTGGGTCACTCAGACTGTTCTATCAGGCCCTGCCTTGCTAATCTGTGCTCCTCAGACTGTTCCATCAGGCCCTGCTTCTCTGATCTGTGCCACTCAGACTGCTCTATTAGACCCTGCCTCTCTAATCTGTGCCCCAACTGCCTACTCCATCAGAGCCTGCCTCTCTAATCTCTTCCCCTCAGACTGCACCATCAGGCCCTGCCCCTCGAATCTGTCTCCCTCAGACTGCTCCATCAGATCCTGCCACTCTAATCTGTGCCCCTCAAACTGCTCCATCCGGCCGTGCCTCTCTAATCTGTTTCCCTCAGACTGCACCATCAGGCCCTGCCTCTATAATCTATGCCCCTCAGACTGCTCCATCACTCCCGGCCTCTCTGATCTGTGCCCCTCGGACTGCTCCATCAGGCCCTGCCTCTCTAATCTGTGCCCCTTCAGAGTGCTCCATCAGACCCTGTCTCTCTAAACTGTTCCCCCCAGACACTGCCTCTCTAATCTGGGTACCTCAGACTGTTGTATCAGGCCCTGCCTCTCTAATCTCTGCCCCTCAGACTGCTCCATCAGACTCTGCCTCTCTGATCTGGGTCCCTCAGACTGCTCCATCAGGCCCTGCCTCTCTAATCTGTGCCCCTCAGACTGCTCCATCAGAGCCTGCCTCTCTCATCAGTGGCCCTCATATTGTTCCATCGGGCCCTGCCGCTCTAATCACTGCCCCTCAGACTGCTCCATCA
>JANJGN010004513.1:0-32638 GCA_026770705.1 Isurus oxyrinchus | reverse complement strand
CCTCTGTTTCACTCTGTTTGCCTCTGTTTCACTCTGTTTGCCTCTGTTTAAGTCTGTTTGCCTCTGTTTCACTCTGTTTGCCTCTGTTTCACTCTGTTTGCATCTGTTTCACTCTGTTTTAGTCTGTTTCACTCTGTTTGCATCTGTTTCACTCTGTTTGCATCTGTTTCACACTGTTGGCCTCTGTTTCACACTGTTTGCCTCTGTTTCACTCTGTTTGGCTCTGTTTCCCTCTGTTTGCCTCTGTTTCACTCTGTTTGCCTCTGTTTCACTCTGTTTGCCTCTGTTTCAATCTGTTTGCCTCTGTTTAAGTCTGTTTAACTCTGTTTGCCTCTGTTTAAGTCTGTTTGCCTCTGTTTCACTCTGTTTGCCTCTGTTGCACTCCGTTTGCCTCTGTTTTAATCTGTTTGCCTCTGTTTCACTCTGTTTGCCTCTCTTTAAGTCTATTTGCCTCTGTTGCACTCTGTTTGCCTCTGTTTCACTCTGTTTGCCTCTGTTTCACTCTGTTTGCATCTGTTTAATTCTGTTTAACGCTGTTTGCCTCTGTTTAAGTCTGTTTGCCTCTGCCTCACTCTGGTTGCCTCTGTTTCACTCTGTTTGCCTCTGTTTCACTCTGTTTGCCTCTGTTTTACTCTGTTTGCCGCTGTTTCACTCTGTTTGCCTCTGTTTAAGTCTGTTTGCCTCTGTTTCACTCTGTTTGCCTCTGTTTCACTCTGTTTGCCTCTGTTTCACTCTGTTTGCATCTGTTTCACTCTGTTTAAGTCTGTTTCACTTTGTTTGCCTCTGTTTCAATCTGTTTGCCTCTGTTTCACACTTTTTACCTCTGTTTCACTCTGTTTGCCTCTGTTTCACTCTGTTTGCCTCTGTTTCACTCTGTTTGCCTCTGTTTGACTCTGTTTGCGTCTCTTTCCCTCTGTTTGCCTCTGTTTCACTCTGTTTGCCTCTGTTTCACTCTTTCTGCCTCTGTTACACTCTGTTTGGCTCTGTTTCCCTCTGTTTGCCTCTGTTTCACTCTGTTTGCCTCTGTTTCACTCTGTTTTCCTCTGTTTAAGTCTGTTTCACTCTGTTTGCCTCTGTTTCTTTCTGTTTTCCTCTGTTTAAGTCTGTTTAACTCTGTTTGCCTCTGTTTAAGTCTGTTTGCCTCTGCCTCACTCTGGTAGCCTCTGTTTCACTCTGTTTGCCTCTGCCTCACTCTGGTTGCCTCTGTTTCACTCTGTTTGCCTCTGTTTCACTCTGTTTGCCTCTGCCTCACACTGGTTGCCTCTGTTTTCCTCTGTTTGCCTCTGCCTCACTCTGGTTGCCTCTGTTTCACTCTGTTTGCCTCTGTTTCACTCTGTCTGCCTCTGTTTCACTCTGTTTGACTCTGTTTCACTCTGTTTGCCTCTGTTTCACTCTGTTTGCCTTTGTTTCACTCTGTTTGCCTCTGTTTCACTCTGTTTGCCTCTGTTTCACTCTGTTTGCGTCTGTTTCCCTCTGTTTGCATCTGTTTAAGTCTGTTTGCCTCTGTTTCAATCTGTTTGCCTCTGTTTCACTCTTTTTAAGTCTGTTTCACTCAGTTTGCATCTGTTTCACTCTGTTTGCCTCTGTTTCACACTGTTTGCCTTTGTTTCACTCTGTTTGCCTCTGTTTCCCTCTGTTTGCCTCTGTTTAAGTCTGTTTGCCTCTGTTTCACTCTGTTTGCCTCTGTTTTACTCTGTTTGCCTCTGTTTCACTCTGTTTGCCTCTGTTTAAGTCTGTTTGCCTCTGTTTCACTCTGTTTGCCTCTGTTTCACTCTGTTTGCCTCTGTTTCACTCTGTTTGCGTCTGTTTAAGTCTGTTTAACTCTGTTTGCCTCTGTTTAAGTCTGCTTGCCACTGCCTCACTCTGGTTGCCTTTGTTTCACTCTGTTTGCCTCTGTTTCACTCTGTTTGCCTCTGTTTTACTCTGTTTGCCTCTGTTTAAGTCTGTTTGCCTCTGTTTCTCTCTGTTTGCCTCTGTTTCACTCTGTTTGCATCTGCTTCACTCTGTTTTAGTCTGTTTCACTCTGTTTGCATCTGTTTCACTCTGTTTGCCTCTGTTTCACACTGTTGGCCTCTGTTTCACTCTGTTTGCCTCTGTTTCACTCTGTTTCCCTCTGTTTCACTCTGTTTGCCTCTGTTTAAGTCTGTTTGCCTCTGTTTCACTCTGTTTGCCTCTGTTTCACTCTGTTTGCATCTGTTTCACTCTGTTTTAGTCTGTTTCACTCTGTTTGCATCTGTTTCACTCTGTTTGCCTCTGTTTCACACTGTTGGCCTCTGTTTCACTCTGTTTGCCTCTGTTTCACTCTGTTTGGCTCTGTTCCCCTCTGTTTGCCTCTGTTTCACTCTGTTTGCCTCTGTTTCACTCTGTTTGCCTCTGTTTCAATCTGTTTGCCTCTATTTAAGTCTGTTTAACTCTGTTTGCCTCTGTTTAAGTCTGTTTGCCTCTGCCTCACTCTGGTTGCCTCTGTTTCACTCTGTTTGCCTCTGTTTCACTCTGTTTGCCTCTGTTTTACTCTGTTTGCCTCTGTCTCACTCTGTTTGACTCTGTTTCACTCTGTTTGCCTCTGTTACACTCTGTTTGCCTCTGTATCACTCCGTTTCCCTCTGTTGCACTCTGTTTGCCTCTGTTTAAGTCTGTTTAACTCTATTTGCCTCTGTTTAAGTCTGTTTGCCTCTGTTTCACTCTGTTTGCCTCTGTTGCACTCTGTTTGCCTCTGTTTTAACCTGTTTGCCTCTGTTTCACTCTGTTTGCCTCTGTTTAAGTCTATTTGCCTCTGTTGCACTCTGTTTGCCTCTGTTTCACTCTGTTTGCCTCTGTTTCACTCTGTTTGCATCTGTTTAATTCTGTTTAAAGCTGTTTGCCTCTGTTTAAGTCTGTTTGCCTCTGCCTCACTCTTGTTGCCTCTGTTTCACTCTGTTTGCCTCTGTTTCACTCTGTTTGCCTCTGTTTTACTCTGTTTGCCGCTGTTTCACTCTGTTTGCCTCTGTTTAAGTCTGTTTGCCTCTTTTTCACTCTGTTTGCCTCTGTTTCACTCTGTTTGCCTCTGTTTCACTCTGTTTGCATCTGTTCCACTCTGTTTAAGTCTGTTTCACTTTGTTTGCATCTGTTTCAATCTGTTTGCCTCTGTTTCACACTTTTTACCTCTGTTTCACTCTGTTTGCCTCTGTTTCACTCTGTTTGCCTCTGTTTCACTCTGTTTGCCTCTGTTTGACTCTGTTTGCGTCTCTTTCCCTCTGTTTGCCTCTGTTTCACTCTGTTTGCCTCTGTTTCACTCTGTTTGTCTCTGTTTCACTCTTTTTGCCTCTGTTTCACTCTGTTTGGCTCTGTTTCCCTCTGTTTGCCTCTGTTTCACTCTGTTTGCCTCTGTTTCACTCTGTTTGCCTCTGTTTAAGTCTGTTTCACTCTGTTTGCCTCTGTTTCTTTCTGTTTGCCTCTGTTTAAGTCTGTTTAACTCTGTTTGCCTCTGTTTAAGTCTGTTTGCCTCTGCCTCACTCTGGTAGCCTCTGTTTCACTCTGTTTCCCTCTGCCTCACTCTGGTTGCCTCTGTTTCACTCTGTTTGCCTCTGTTTCACTCTGTTTGCCTCTGCCTCACACTGGTTGCCTCTGTTTCCCTCTGTTTGCCTCTGCCTCACTCTGGTTGCCTCTGTTTCATTGTGTTTGCCTCTGTTTCACTCTGTTTGCCTCTGTTTTACTCTGTTTGCCTCTGTTTAAGTCTGTTTGCCTCTGCCTCACTCTGGTTGCCTCTGTTTCAATGTGTTTGCCTCTGTTTCACTCTGTTTGCCTCTGTTTCACTCTGTTTGACTCTGCTTCACTCTGTTTGCCTCTGTTTCACTCTGTTTGCCTCTGTTTCACTCTGTTTGCCTCTGTTTCACTCTGTTAGCCTCTGTTTCACTCTGTTTGCCTCTGTTTCACTCTGTTTGCGTCTGTTTCCCTCTGTTTGCCTCTGTTTAAGTCTGTTTGCCTCTGTTTCAATCTGTTTGCCTCTGTTTCACTCTTTTTAAGTCTGTTTCACTCAGTTTGCATCTGTTTCACACTGTTTGCCTCTGTTTCACACTGTTTGCCTATGTTTCACTCTGTTTGCCTCTGTTTCCCTCTGTTTGCCTCTGTTTAAGTCTGTTTGCCTCTGTTTCACTCTGTTTGCCTCTGTTTTACTCTGTTTGCCTCTGTTTCACTCTGTTTGCCTCTGTTTAAGTCTGTTTGCCTCTGTTTCACTCTGTTTGCCTCTGTTTCACTTTGCTTGCCTCTGTTTCACTCTGTTTGCGTCTGTTTAAGTCTGTTTAACTCTGTTTGCCTCTGTTTAAGTCTGCTTGCCTCTGCCTCACTCTGGTTGCCTCTGTTTCACTCTGTTTGCCTCTGTTTCACTCTGTTTGCCTCTGTTTTTTTCTGTTTGCCTCTGTTTAAGTCTGTTTGCCTCTGTTTCACTCTGTTTGCCTCTGTTTCACTCTGTTTGCATCTGCTTCACTCTGTTTTAGTCTGTTTCACTCTGTTTGCATCTGTTTCACTCTGTTTGCCTCTGTTTCACACTGTTGGCCTCTGTTTCACTCTGTTTGCCTCAGTTTCACTCTGTTTGCCTCTGTTTCACTCTGTTTGCCTCTGTTTCACTCTGTTTGCCTCTGTTTAAGTCTGTTTGCCTCTGTTTCACTCTGTTTGCCTCTGTTTCACTCTGTTTGCCTCTGTTTAAGTCTGTTTGCCTCTGTTTCACTCTGTTTGCCTCTGTTTCACTCTGTTTGCCTCTGTTTCACTCTGTTTGCGTCTGTTTAAGTCTGTTTAACTCTGTTTGCCTCTGTTTAAGTCTGCTTGCCACTGCCTCACTCTGGTTGCCTTTGTTTCACTCTGTTTGCCTCTGTTTCACTCTGTTTGCCTCTGTTTTACTCTGTTTGCCTCTGTTTAAGTCTGTTTGCCTCTGTTTCTCTCTGTTTGCCTCTGTTTCACTCTGTTTGCATCTGCTTCACTCTGTTTTAGTCTGTTTCACTCTGTTTGCATCTGTTTCACTCTGTTTGCCTCTGTTTCACACTGTTGGCCTCTGTTTCACTCTGTTTGCCTCTGTTTCACTCTGTTTCCCTCTGTTTCACTCTGTTTGCCTCTGTTTAAGTGTTTGCCTCTGTTTCACTCTGTTTGCCTCTGTTTCACTCTGTTTGCATCTGTTTCACTCTGTTTTAGTCTGTTTCACTCTGTTTGCATCTGTTTCACTCTGTTTGCCTCTGTTTCACACTGTTGGCCTCTGTTTCACTCTGTTTGCCTCTGTTTCACTCTGTTTGGCTCTGTTCCCCTCTGTTTGCCTCTGTTTCACTCTGTTTGCCTCTGTTTCACTCTGTTTGCCTCTGTTTCAATCTGTTTGCCTCTATTTAAGTCTGTTTAACTCTGTTTGCCTCTGTTTAAGTCTGTTTGCCTCTGCCTCACTCTGGTTGCCTCTGTTTCACTCTGTTTGCCTCTGTTTCACTCTGTTTGCCTCTGTTTTACTCTGTTTGCCTCTGTCTCACTCTGTTTGACTCTGTTTCACTCTGTTTGCCTCTGTTACACTCTGTTTGCCTCTGTATCACTCCGTTTCCCTCTGTTGCACTCTGTTTGCCTCTGTTTAAGTCTGTTTAACTCTGTTTGCCTCTGTTTAAGTCTGTTTGCCTCTGTTTCACTCTGTTTGCCTCTGTTGCACTCTGTTTGCCTCTGTTTTAACCTGTTTGCCTCTGTTTCACTCTGTTTGCCTCTGTTTAAGTCTATTTGCCTCTGTTGCACTCTGTTTGCCTCTGTTTCACTCTGTTTGCCTCTGTTTCACTCTGTTTGCATCTGTTTAATTCTGTTTGAAGCTGTTTGCCTCTGTTTAAGTCTGTTTGCCTCTGCCTCACTCTTGTTGCCTCTGTTTCACTCTGTTTGCCTCTGTTTCACTCTGTTTGCCTCTGTTTAAGTCTGTTTGCCTCTGTTTCACTCTGTTTGCCTCTGTTTTACTCTGTTTGCCTCTGTTTCACTCTGTTTGCCTCTGTTTAAGTCTGTTTGCCTCTGTTTCACTCTGTTTGCCTCTGTTTCACTCTGTTTGCCTCTGTTTCACTCTGTTTGCGTCTGTTTAAGTCTGTTTAACTCTGTTTGCCTCTGTTTAAGTCTGTTTGCCACTGCCTCACTCTGGTTGCCTTTGTTTCACTCTGTTTGCCTCTGTTTCACTCTGTTTGCCTCTGTTTTACTCTGTTTGCCTCTGTTTAAGTCTGTTTGCCTCTGTTTCTCTCTGTTTGCCTCTGTTTCACTCTGTTTGCATCTGCTTCACTCTGTTTTAGTCTGTTTCACTCTGTTTGCATCTGTTTCACTCTGTTTGCCTCTGTTTCACACTGTTGGCCTCTGTTTCACTCTGTTTGCCTCTGTTTCACTCTGTTTCCCTCTGTTTCACTCTGTTTGCCTCTGTTTAAGTCTGTTTGCCTCTGTTTCACTCTGTTTGCCTCTGTTTCACTCTGTTTGCATCTGTTTCACTCTGTTTTAGTCTGTTTCACTCTGTTTGCATCTGTTTCACTCTGTTTGCCTCTGTTTCACACTGTTGGCCTCTGTTTCACTCTGTTTGCCTCTGTTTCACTCTGTTTGGCTCTGTTCCCCTCTGTTTGCCTCTGTTTCACTCTGTTTGCCTCTGTTTCACTCTGTTTGCCTCTGTTTCAATCTGTTTGCCTCTATTTAAGTCTGTTTAACTCTGTTTGCCTCTGTTTAAGTCTGTTTGCCTCTGCCTCACTCTGGTTGCCTCTGTTTCACTCTGTTTGCCTCTGTTTCACTCTGTTTGCCTCTGTTTTACTCTGTTTGCCTCTGTCTCACTCTGTTTGACTCTGTTTCACTCTGTTTGCCTCTGTTACACTCTGTTTGCCTCTGTATCACTCCGTTTCCCTCTGTTGCACTCTGTTTGCCTCTGTTTAAGTCTGTTTAACTCTGTTTGCCTCTGTTTAAGTCTGTTTGCCTCTGTTTCACTCTGTTTGCCTCTGTTGCACTCTGTTTGCCTCTGTTTTAACCTGTTTGCCTCTGTTTCACTCTGTTTGCCTCTGTTTAAGTCTATTTGCCTCTGTTGCACTCTGTTTGCCTCTGTTTCACTCTGTTTGCCTCTGTTTCACTCTGTTTGCATCTGTTTAATTCTGTTTAAAGCTGTTTGCCTCTGTTTAAGTCTGTTTGCCTCTGCCTCACTCTTGTTGCCTCTGTTTCACTCTGTTTGCCTCTGTTTCACTCTGTTTGCCTCTGTTTTACTCTGTTTGCCGCTGTTTCACTCTGTTTGCCTCTGTTTAAGTCTGTTTGCCTCTTTTTCACTCTGTTTGCCTCTGTTTCACTCTGTTTGCCTCTGTTTCACTCTGTTTGCATCTGTTCCACTCTGTTTAAGTCTGTTTCACTTTGTTTGCATCTGTTTCAATCTGTTTGCCTCTGTTTCACACTTTTTACCTCTGTTTCACTCTGTTTGCCTCTGTTTCACTCTGTTTGCCTCTGTTTCACTCTGTTTGCCTCTGTTTGACTCTGTTTGCGTCTCTTTCCCTCTGTTTGCCTCTGTTTCACTCTGTTTGCCTCTGTTTCACTCTGTTTGTCTCTGTTTCACTCTTTTTGCCTCTGTTTCACTCTGTTTGGCTCTGTTTCCCTCTGTTTGCCTCTGTTTCACTCTGTTTGCCTCTGTTTCACTCTGTTTGCCTCTGTTTAAGTCTGTTTCACTCTGTTTGCCTCTGTTTCTTTCTGTTTGCCTCTGTTTAAGTCTGTTTAACTCTGTTTGCCTCTGTTTAAGTCTGTTTGCCTCTGCCTCACTCTGGTAGCCTCTGTTTCACTCTGTTTCCCTCTGCCTCACTCTGGTTGCCTCTGTTTCACTCTGTTTGCCTCTGTTTCACTCTGTTTGCCTCTGCCTCACACTGGTTGCCTCTGTTTCCCTCTGTTTGCCTCTGCCTCACTCTGGTTGCCTCTGTTTCATTGTGTTTGCCTCTGTTTCACTCTGTTTGCCTCTGTTTTACTCTGTTTGCCTCTGTTTAAGTCTGTTTGCCTCTGCCTCACTCTGGTTGCCTCTGTTTCAATGTGTTTGCCTCTGTTTCACTCTGTTTGCCTCTGTTTCACTCTGTTTGACTCTGCTTCACTCTGTTTGCCTCTGTTTCACTCTGTTTGCCTCTGTTTCACTATGTTTGCCTCTGTTTCACTCTGTTAGCCTCTGTTTCACTCTGTTTGCCTCTGTTTCACTCTGTTTGCGTCTGTTTCCCTCTGTTTGCCTCTGTTTAAGTCTGTTTGCCTCTGTTTCAATCTGTTTGCCTCTGTTTCACTCTTTTTAAGTCTGTTTCACTCAGTTTGCATCTGTTTCACACTGTTTGCCTCTGTTTCACACTGTTTGCCTATGTTTCACTCTGTTTGCCTCTGTTTCCCTCTGTTTGCCTCTGTTTAAGTCTGTTTGCCTCTGTTTCACTCTGTTTGCCTCTGTTTTACTCTGTTTGCCTCTGTTTCACTCTGTTTGCCTCTGTTTAAGTCTGTTTGCCTCTGTTTCACTCTGTTTGCCTCTGTTTCACTTTGCTTGCCTCTGTTTCACTCTGTTTGCGTCTGTTTAAGTCTGTTTAACTCTGTTTGCCTCTGTTTAAGTCTGCTTGCCTCTGCCTCACTCTGGTTGCCTCTGTTTCACTCTGTTTGCCTCTGTTTCACTCTGTTTGCCTCTGTTTTTTTCTGTTTGCCTCTGTTTAAGTCTGTTTGCCTCTGTTTCACTCTGTTTGCCTCTGTTTCACTCTGTTTGCATCTGCTTCACTCTGTTTTAGTCTGTTTCACTCTGTTTGCATCTGTTTCACTCTGTTTGCCTCTGTTTCACACTGTTGGCCTCTGTTTCACTCTGTTTGCCTCAGTTTCACTCTGTTTGCCTCTGTTTCACTCTGTTTGCCTCTGTTTCACTCTGTTTGCCTCTGTTTAAGTCTGTTTGCCTCTGTTTCACTCTGTTTGCCTCTGTTTCACTCTGTTTGCCTCTGTTTAAGTCTGTTTGCCTCTGTTTCACTCTGTTTGCCTCTGTTTCACTCTGTTTGCCTCTGTTTCACTCTGTTTGCGTCTGTTTAAGTCTGTTTAACTCTGTTTGCCTCTGTTTAAGTCTGCTTGCCACTGCCTCACTCTGGTTGCCTTTGTTTCACTCTGTTTGCCTCTGTTTCACTCTGTTTGCCTCTGTTTTACTCTGTTTGCCTCTGTTTAAGTCTGTTTGCCTCTGTTTCTCTCTGTTTGCCTCTGTTTCACTCTGTTTGCATCTGCTTCACTCTGTTTTAGTCTGTTTCACTCTGTTTGCATCTGTTTCACTCTGTTTGCCTCTGTTTCACACTGTTGGCCTCTGTTTCACTCTGTTTGCCTCTGTTTCACTCTGTTTCCCTCTGTTTCACTCTGTTTGCCTCTGTTTAAGTCTGTTTGCCTCTGTTTCACTCTGTTTGCCTCTGTTTCACTCTGTTTGCATCTGTTTCACTCTGTTTTAGTCTGTTTCACTCTGTTTGCATCTGTTTCACTCTGTTTGCCTCTGTTTCACACTGTTGGCCTCTGTTTCACTCTGTTTGCCTCTGTTTCACTCTGTTTGGCTCTGTTCCCCTCTGTTTGCCTCTGTTTCACTCTGTTTGCCTCTGTTTCACTCTGTTTGCCTCTGTTTCAATCTGTTTGCCTCTATTTAAGTCTGTTTAACTCTGTTTGCCTCTGTTTAAGTCTGTTTGCCTCTGCCTCACTCTGGTTGCCTCTGTTTCACTCTGTTTGCCTCTGTTTCACTCTGTTTGCCTCTGTTTTACTCTGTTTGCCTCTGTCTCACTCTGTTTGACTCTGTTTCACTCTGTTTGCCTCTGTTACACTCTGTTTGCCTCTGTATCACTCCGTTTCCCTCTGTTGCACTCTGTTTGCCTCTGTTTAAGTCTGTTTAACTCTGTTTGCCTCTGTTTAAGTCTGTTTGCCTCTGTTTCACTCTGTTTGCCTCTGTTGCACTCTGTTTGCCTCTGTTTTAACCTGTTTGCCTCTGTTTCACTCTGTTTGCCTCTGTTTAAGTCTATTTGCCTCTGTTGCACTCTGTTTGCCTCTGTTTCACTCTGTTTGCCTCTGTTTCACTCTGTTTGCATCTGTTTAATTCTGTTTAAAGCTGTTTGCCTCTGTTTAAGTCTGTTTGCCTCTGCCTCACTCTTGTTGCCTCTGTTTCACTCTGTTTGCCTCTGTTTCACTCTGTTTGCCTCTGTTTTACTCTGTTTGCCGCTGTTTCACTCTGTTTGCCTCTGTTTAAGTCTGTTTGCCTCTTTTTCACTCTGTTTGCCTCTGTTTCACTCTGTTTGCCTCTGTTTCACTCTGTTTGCATCTGTTCCACTCTGTTTAAGTCTGTTTCACTTTGTTTGCATCTGTTTCAATCTGTTTGCCTCTGTTTCACACTTTTTACCTCTGTTTCACTCTGTTTGCCTCTGTTTCACTCTGTTTGCCTCTGTTTCACTCTGTTTGCCTCTGTTTGACTCTGTTTGCGTCTCTTTCCCTCTGTTTGCCTCTGTTTCACTCTGTTTGCCTCTGTTTCACTCTGTTTGTCTCTGTTTCACTCTTTTTGCCTCTGTTTCACTCTGTTTGGCTCTGTTTCCCTCTGTTTGCCTCTGTTTCACTCTGTTTGCCTCTGTTTCACTCTGTTTGCCTCTGTTTAAGTCTGTTTCACTCTGTTTGCCTCTGTTTCTTTCTGTTTGCCTCTGTTTAAGTCTGTTTAACTCTGTTTGCCTCTGTTTAAGTCTGTTTGCCTCTGCCTCACTCTGGTAGCCTCTGTTTCACTCTGTTTCCCTCTGCCTCACTCTGGTTGCCTCTGTTTCACTCTGTTTGCCTCTGTTTCACTCTGTTTGCCTCTGCCTCACACTGGTTGCCTCTGTTTCCCTCTGTTTGCCTCTGCCTCACTCTGGTTGCCTCTGTTTCATTGTGTTTGCCTCTGTTTTACTCTGTTTGCCTCTGTTTTACTCTGTTTGCCTCTGTTTAAGTCTGTTTGCCTCTGCCTCACTCTGGTTGCCTCTGTTTCAATGTGTTTGCCTCTGTTTCACTCTGTTTGCCTCTGTTTCACTCTGTTTGCCTCTGTTTCACTCTGTTAGCCTCTGTTTCACTCTGTTTGCCTCTGTTTCACTCTGTTTGCGTCTGTTTCCCTCTGTTTGCCTCTGTTTAAGTCTGTTTGCCTCTGTTTCAATCTGTTTGCCTCTGTTTCACTCTTTTTAAGTCTGTTTCACTCAGTTTGCATCTGTTTCACACTGTTTGCCTCTGTTTCACACTGTTTGCCTATGTTTCACTCTGTTTGCCTCTGTTTCCCTCTGTTTGCCTCTGTTTAAGTCTGTTTGCCTCTGTTTCACTCTGTTTGCCTCTGTTTTACTCTGTTTGCCTCTGTTTCACTCTGTTTGCCTCTGTTTAAGTCTGTTTGCCTCTGTTTCACTCTGTTTGCCTCTGTTTCACTTTGCTTGCCTCTGTTTCACTCTGTTTGCGTCTGTTTAAGTCTGTTTAACTCTGTTTGCCTCTGTTTAAGTCTGCTTGCCTCTGCCTCACTCTGGTTGCCTCTGTTTCACTCTGTTTGCCTCTGTTTCACTCTGTTTGCCTCTGTTTTTTTCTGTTTGCCTCTGTTTAAGTCTGTTTGCCTCTGTTTCACTCTGTTTGCCTCTGTTTCACTCTGTTTGCATCTGCTTCACTCTGTTTTAGTCTGTTTCACTCTGTTTGCATCTGTTTCACTCTGTTTGCCTCTGTTTCACACTGTTGGCCTCTGTTTCACTCTGTTTGCCTCAGTTTCACTCTGTTTGCCTCTGTTTCACTCTGTTTGCCTCTGTTTCACTCTGTTTGCCTCTGTTTAAGTCTGTTTGCCTCTGTTTCACTCTGTTTGCCTCTGTTTCACTCTGTTTGCATCTGTTTCACTCTGTTTTAGTCTGTTTCACTCTGTTTGCATCTGTTTCACTCTGTTTGCCTCTGTTTCACACTGTTGGCCTCTGTTTCACTCTGTTTGCCTCTGTTTCACTCTGTTTGGCTCTGTTTCCCTCTGTTTGCCTCTGTTTCACTCTGTTTGCCTCTGTTTCACTCTGTTTGCCTCTGTTTCAATCTGTTTGCCTCTGTTTAAGTCTGTTTAACTCTGTTTGCCGCTGTTTAAGTCTGTTTGCCTCTGCCTCACTCTGGTTGCCTCTGTTTCACTCTGTTTGCCTCTGTTTCACTCTGTTTGCCTCTGTTTTACTCTGTTTCCCTCTGTTTCACTCTGTCTGACTCTGTTTCACTCTGTTTGCCTCTGTTTCACTCTGTTTACCTCTGTATCACTCCGTTTGCCTCTGTTGCACTCTGTTTGCCTCTGTTTAAGTCTGTTTAACTCTGTTTGCCTCTCTTTAAGTCTGTTTGCCTCTGTTTCACTCTGTTTGCCTCTGTTGCACTCTGTTTGCCTCTGTTTTAACCTGTTTGCCTCTGTTTCACTCTGTTTGCCTCTGTTTAAGTCTATTTGCCTCTGTTGCACTCTGTTTGCCTCTGTTTCACTCTGTTTGCCTCTGCCTCACTCTGGTTGCCTCTGTTTCATTGTGTTTGCCTCTGTTTCACTCTGTTTGCCTCTGTTTTACTCTGTTTGCCTCTGTTTAAGTCTGTTTCACTCTGCCTCACTCTGGTTGCCTCTGTTTCACTCTGTTTACCTCTGTTTCACTCTGTTTGCCTCTGTTTCACTCTGTTTGCCTCTGTTTCACTCTGTTTGCCTCTGTTTGACTCTGTTTGCGTCTCTTTCCCTCTGTTTGCCTCTGTTTCACTCTGTTTGCCTCTGTTTCACTCTGTTTGTCTCTGTTTCACTCTTTTTGCCTCTGTTTCACTCTGTTTGGCTCTGTTTCCCTCTGTTTGCCTCTGTTTCACTCTGTTTGCCTCTGTTTCACTCTGTTTGCCTCTGTTTAAGTCTGTTTCACTCTGTTTGCCTCTGTTTCTTTCTGTTTGCCTCTGTTTAAGTCTGTTTAACTCTGTTTGCCTCTGTTTAAGTCTGTTTGCCTCTGCCTCACTCTGGTAGCCTCTGTTTCACTCTGTTTCCCTCTGCCTCACTCTGGTTGCCTCTGTTTCACTCTGTTTGCCTCTGTTTCACTCTGTTTGCCTCTGCCTCACACTGGTTGCCTCTGTTTCCCTCTGTTTGCCTCTGCCTCACTCTGGTTGCCTCTGTTTCATTGTGTTTGCCTCTGTTTTACTCTGTTTGCCTCTGTTTTACTCTGTTTGCCTCTGTTTAAGTCTGTTTGCCTCTGCCTCACTCTGGTTGCCTCTGTTTCAATGTGTTTGCCTCTGTTTCACTCTGTTTGCCTCTGTTTCACTCTGTTTGACTCTGCTTCACTCTATTTGCCTCTGTTTCACTCTGTTTGCCTCTGTTTCACTCTGTTTGCCTCTGTTTCACTCTGTTAGCCTCTGTTTCACTCTGTTTGCCTCTGTTTCACTCTGTTTGCGTCTGTTTCCCTCTGTTTGCCTCTGTTTAAGTCTGTTTACCTCTGTTTCAATCTGTTTGCCTCTGTTTCACTCTTTTTAAGTCTGTTTCACTCAGTTTGCATCTGTTTCACACTGTTTGCCTCTGTTTCACACTGTTTGCCTATGTTTCACTCTGTTTGCCTCTGTTTCCCTCTGTTTGCCTCTGTTTAAGTCTGTTTGCCTCTGTTTCACTCTGTTTGCCTCTGTTTTACTCTGTTTGCCTCTGTTTCACTCTGTTTGCCTCTGTATAAGTCTGTTTGCCTCTGTTTCACTCTGTTTGCCTCTGTTTCACTTTGCTTGCCTCTGTTTCACTCTGTTTGCGTCTGTTTAAGTCTGTTTAACTCTGTTTGCCTCTGTTTAAGTCTGCTTGCCTCTGCCTCACTCTGGTTGCCTCTGTTTCACTCTGTTTGCCTCTGTTTCACTCTGTTTGCCTCTGTTTTTTTCTGTTTGCCTCTGTTTAAGTCTGTTTGCCTCTGTTTCACTCTGTTTGCCTCTGTTTCACTCTGTTTGCATCTGCTTCACTCTGTTTTAGTCTGTTTCACTCTGTTTGCATCTGTTTCACTCTGTTTGCCTCTGTTTCACACTGTTGGCCTCTGTTTCACTCTGTTTGCCTCAGTTTCACTCTGTTTGCCTCTGTTTCACTCTGTTTGCCTCTGTTTCACTCTGTTTGCCTCTGTTTAAGTCTGTTTGCCTCTGTTTCACTCTGTTTGCCTCTGTTTCACTCTGTTTGCATCTGTTTCACTCTGTTTTAGTCTGTTTCACTCTGTTTGCATCTGTTTCACTCTGTTTGCCTCTGTTTCACACTGTTGGCCTCTGTTTCACTCTGTTTGCCTCTGTTTCACTCTGTTTGGCTCTGTTTCCCTCTGTTTGCCTCTGTTTCACTCTGTTTGCCTCTGTTTCACTCTGTTTGCCTCTGTTTCAATCTGTTTGCCTCTGTTTAAGTCTGTTTAACTCTGTTTGCCTCTGTTTAAGTCTGTTTGCCTCTGCCTCACTCTGGTTGCCTCTGTTTCACTCTGTTTGCCTCTGTTTCACTCTGTTTGCCTCTGTTTTACTCTGTTTCCCTCTGTTTCACTCTGTCTGACTCTGTTTCACTCTGTTTGCCTCTGTTTCACTCTGTTTACCTCTGTATCACTCCGTTTGCCTCTGTTGCACTCTGTTTGCCTCTGTTTAAGTCTGTTTAACTCTGTTTGCCTCTCTTTAAGTCTGTTTGCCTCTGTTTCACTCTGTTTGCCTCTGTTGCACTCTGTTTGCCTCTGTTTTAACCTGTTTGCCTCTGTTTCACTCTGTTTGCCTCTGTTTAAGTCTATTTGCCTCTGTTGCACTCTGTTTGCCTCTGTTTCACTCTGTTTGCCTCTGTTTCACTCTGTTTGCATCTGTTTAATTCCGTTTAACGCTGTTTGCCTCTGTTTAAGTCTGTTTGCCTCAGCCTCACTCTGGTTGCCTCTGTTTCACTCTGTTTGCCTCTGTTTCACTCTGTTTGCCACTGTTTTACTCTGTTTGCCGCTGTTTCTCTCTGTTTGCCTCTGTTTAAGTCTGTTTGCCTCTTTTTCACTCTGTTTGCCTCTGTTTCACTCTGTTTGCATCTGTTTCACTCTGTTTAAGTCTGTTTCACTTTGTTTGCATCTGTTTCAATCTGTTTGCCTCTGTTTCACACTTTTTACCTCTGTTTCACTCTGTTTGCCTCTGTTTCACTCTGTTTGCCTCTGTTTCACTCTGTCTGCCTCTGTTTGACTCTGTTTGCGTCTCTTTCCCTCTGTTTGCCTCTGTTTCACTCTGTTTGCCTCTGTTTCACTCTGTTTGCCTCTGTTTCACTCTTTTTGCCTCTGTTGCACTCTGTTTGGCTCTGTTTCCCTCTCTTTGCCTCTGTTTCACTCTGTTTGCCTCTGTTTCACTCTGTTTGCCTCTGTTTATGTCTGTTTCACTCTGTTTGCCTCTGTTTCTTTCTGTTTGCCTCTGTTTAAGTCTGTTTAACTCTGTTTGCCTCTGTTTAAGTCTGTTTGCCTCTGCCTCACTCTGGTAGCCTCTGTTTCACTTCTGTTTGCCTCTGCCTCACTCTGGTTGCCTCTGTTTCACTCTGTTTGCCTCTGTTTCACTCTGTTTGCCTCTGCCTCACACTGGTTGCCTCTGTTTCCCTCTGTTTGCCTCTGCCTCACTCTGGTTGCCTCTGTTTCACTCTGTTTGCCTCTGTTTCACTCTGTTTGCCTCTGTTTTACTCTGTTTGCCTCTGTTTAAGTCTGTTTGCCTCTGCCTCACTCTGGTTGCCTCTGTTTCACTCTGTTTGCCTCTGTTTCACTCTGTCTGCCTCTGTTTCACTCTGTTTGAGTGTGTTTCACTCTGTTTGCCTCTGTTTCACTCTGTTTGCCTCTGTTTCACTCTGTTTGCCTCTGTTTCACTCTGTTAGCCTCTGTTTCACTCTGTTTGCCTCTGTTTCACTCTGTTTGCGTCTGTTTCCCTCTGTTTGCCTCTGTTTAAGTCTGTTTGCCTCTGTTTCAATCTGTTTGCCTCTGTTTCACTCTTTTTAAGTCTGTTTCACACAGTTTGCATCTGTTTCACTCTGTTTGCCTCTGTTTCACACTGTTTGCCTTTGTTTCACTCTGTTTGCCTCTGTTTCCCTCTGTTTGCCTCAGTTTAAGTCTGTTTGCCTCTGTTTCACTCTGTTTGCCTCTGTTTTACTCTGTTTGCCTCTGTTTCACTCTGTTTCACTCTGTTTAAGTCTGTTTGCCTCTGTTTCACTCTGTTTGCCTCTGTTTCACTCTGTTTGCCTCTGTTTCACTCTGTTTGCGTCTGTTTAAGTCTGTTTAACTCTGTTTGCCTCTGTTTAAGTCTGCATGCCTCTGCCTCACTCTGGTTGCCTCTGTTTCACTCTGTTTGCCTCTGTTTCACTCTGTTTGCCTCTGTTTGACTCTGTTTGCGTCTCTTTCCCTCTGTTGCCTCTGTTTCACTCTGTTTGCCTCTGTTTCACTCTGTTTGCCTCTGTTTGCCTCTGTTTCACTCTTTTTGCCTCTGTTTCACTCTGTTTGGCTCTGTTTCCCTCTGTTTGCCTCTGTTTCACGCTGTTTGCCTCTGTTTCACTCTGTTTGCCTCTGTTTAAGTCTGTTTCACTCTGTTTGCCTCTGTTTCTTTCTGTTTGCCTCTGTTTAAGTCTGTTTAACTCTGTTTGCCTCTGTTTAAGTCTGTTTGCCTCTGCCTCAGTCTGGTAGCCTCTGTTTCACTCTGTTTGCCTCTGCCTCACTCTGGTTGCCTCTGTTTCACTCTGTTTGCCTCTGTTTCACTTTGTTTGCCTCTGCCTCACACTGGTTGCCTCTGTTTCCCTCTGTTTGCCTCTGCCTCAGTCTGGTTGCCTCTGTTTCACTCTGTTTGCCTCTGTTTCACTCTGTTTGCCTCTGTTTTACTCTGTTTGCCTCTGTTTAAGTCTGTTTGCCTCTGCCTCACTCTGGTTGCCTCTGTTTCACTCTGTTTGCCTCTGTTTCACTCTGTCTGCCTCTGTTTCACTCTGTTTGACTCTGTTTCACTCTGTTTGCCTCTGTTTCACTCTGTTTGCATCTGTTTCACTCTGTTTAAGTCTGTTTCACTTTGTTTGCATCTGTTTCAATCTGTTTGCCTCTGTTTCACACTTTTTACCTCTGTTTCACTCTGTTTGCCTCTGTTTCACTCTGTTTGCCTCTGTTTCACTCTGTCTGCCTCTGTTTGACTCTGTTTGCGTCTCTTTCCCTCTGTTTGCCTCTGTTTCACTCTGTTTGCCTCTGTTTCACTCTGTTTGCCTCTGTTTCACTCTTTTTGCCTCTGTTGCACTCTGTTTGGCTCTGTTTCCCTCTCTTTGCCTCTGTTTCACTCTGTTTGCCTCTGTTTCACTCTGTTTGCCTCTGTTTATGTCTGTTTCACTCTGTTTGCCTCTGTTTCTTTCTGTTTGCCTCTGTTTAAGTCTGTTTAACTCTGTTTGCCTCTGTTTAAGTCTGTTTGCCTCTGCCTCACTCTGGTAGCCTCTGTTTCACTTCTGTTTGCCTCTGCCTCACTCTGGTTGCCTCTGTTTCACTCTGTTTGCCTCTGTTTCACTCTGTTTGCCTCTGCCTCACACTGGTTGCCTCTGTTTCCCTCTGTTTGCCTCTGCCTCACTCTGGTTGCCTCTGTTTCACTCTGTTTGCCTCTGTTTCACTCTGTTTGCCTCTGTTTTACTCTGTTTGCCTCTGTTTAAGTCTGTTTGCCTCTGCCTCACTCTGGTTGCCTCTGTTTCACTCTGTTTGCCTCTGTTTCACTCTGTCTGCCTCTGTTTCACTCTGTTTGAGTGTGTTTCACTCTGTTTGCCTCTGTTTCACTCTGTTTGCCTCTGTTTCACTCTGTTTGCCTCTGTTTCACTCTGTTAGCCTCTGTTTCACTCTGTTTGCCTCTGTTTCACTCTGTTTGCGTCTGTTTCCCTCTGTTTGCCTCTGTTTAAGTCTGTTTGCCTCTGTTTCAATCTGTTTGCCTCTGTTTCACTCTTTTTAAGTCTGTTTCACACAGTTTGCATCTGTTTCACTCTGTTTGCCTCTGTTTCACACTGTTTGCCTTTGTTTCACTCTGTTTGCCTCTGTTTCCCTCTGTTTGCCTCAGTTTAAGTCTGTTTGCCTCTGTTTCACTCTGTTTGCCTCTGTTTTACTCTGTTTGCCTCTGTTTCACTCTGTTTCACTCTGTTTAAGTCTGTTTGCCTCTGTTTCACTCTGTTTGCCTCTGTTTCACTCTGTTTGCCTCTGTTTCACTCTGTTTGCGTCTGTTTAAGTCTGTTTAACTCTGTTTGCCTCTGTTTAAGTCTGCATGCCTCTGCCTCACTCTGGTTGCCTCTGTTTCACTCTGTTTGCCTCTGTTTCACTCTGTTTGCCTCTGTTTGACTCTGTTTGCGTCTCTTTCCCTCTGTTGCCTCTGTTTCACTCTGTTTGCCTCTGTTTCACTCTGTTTGCCTCTGTTTGCCTCTGTTTCACTCTTTTTGCCTCTGTTTCACTCTGTTTGGCTCTGTTTCCCTCTGTTTGCCTCTGTTTCACGCTGTTTGCCTCTGTTTCACACTGTTTGCCTCTGTCTAAGTCTGTTTCACTCTGTTTGCCTCTGTTTCTTTCTGTTTGCCTCTGTTTAAGTCTGTTTAACTCTGTTTGCCTCTGTTTAAGTCTGTTTGCCTCTGCCTCAGTCTGGTAGCCTCTGTTTCACTCTGTTTGCCTCTGCCTCACTCTGGTTGCCTCTGTTTCACTCTGTTTGCCTCTGTTTCACTTTGTTTGCCTCTGCCTCACACTGGTTGCCTCTGTTTCCCTCTGTTTGCCTCTGCCTCACTCTGGTTGCCTCTGTTTCACTCTGTTTGCCTCTGTTTCACTCTGTTTGCCTCTGTTTTACTCTGTTTGCCTCTGTTTAAGTCTGTTTGCCTCTGCCTCACTCTGGTTGCCTCTGTTTCACTCTGTTTGCCTCTGTTTCACTCTGTCTGCCTCTGTTTCACTCTGTTTGACTCTGTTTCACTCTGTTTGCCTCTGTTTCACTCTGTTTGCCCTCTGTTTCACTCTGTTAGCCTCTGTTTCACTCTGTTTGCCTCTGTTTCACTCTGTTTGCGTCTGTTTCCCTCTGTTTGCCTCTGTTTAAGTCTGTTTGCCTCTGTTTCAATCTGTTTGCCTCTGTTTCACTCTTTTTAAGTCTGTTTCACTCAGTTTGCATCTGTTTCACTCTGTTTGCCTCTGTTTCAAACTGTTTGCCTTTGTTTCACTCTGTTTGCCTCTGTTTCCCTCTGTTTGCCTCAGTTTAAGTCTGTTTGCCTCTGTTTAAGTCTGTTGGCCTCTGTTTCACTCTGTTTGCCTCTGTTTCACTCTGTTTGCCTCTGTTTCACTCTGTTTGCGTCTGTTTAAGTCTGTTTAACTCTGTTTGCCTCTGTTTAAGTCTGCTTGCCTCTGCCTCACTCTGATTGCCTCTGTTTCACTCCGTTTGCCTCTGTTTCACTCTGTTTGCCTCTATTTTACTCTGTTTGCCTCTGTTTAAGTCTGTTTGCCTCTGTTTGCCTCTGTTTCACTCTGTTTGCATCTGTTTCACTCTGTTTTAGTCTGTTTCACTCTGTTTGCATCTGTTTCACTCTGTTTGCCTCTGTTTCACAGTGTTGGCCTCTGTTTCACTCTGTTTGCCTCTGTTTCACTCTGTTTGCCTCTGTTTCACTCTGTTTGCCTCTGTTTCACTCTGTTTGCCTCTGTTTAAGTCTGTTTGCCTCTGTTTCACTCTGTTTGCCTCTGTTTCACTCTGTTTGCATCTGTTACACTCTGTTTTAGTCTGTATCACTCTGTTTGCATCTGTTTCACTCTGTCTGCCTCTGTTTCACACTGTTGGCCTCTGTTTCACTCTGTTTGCCTCTGTTTCACTCTGTTTGGCTCTGTTTCCCTCTGTTTGCCTCTGTTTCACTCTGTTTGCCTCTGTTTCACTCTGTTTGCCTCTGTTTCAATCTGTTTGCCTCTGTTTAAGTCTGTTTAACTCTGTTTGCCTCTGTTTAAGTCTGTTTGCCTCTGCCTCACTCTGGTTGCCTCTGTTTCACTCTGTTTGCCTCTGTTTCACTCTGTTTGCCTCTGTTTTACTCTGTTTCCCTCTGTTTCACTCTGTTTGACTCTGTTTCACTCTGTTTGCCTCTGTTTCACTCTGTTTGCCTCTGTATCACTCCGTGTGCCTCTGTTGCACTCTGTTTGCCTCTGTTTAAGTCTGTTTAACTCTGTTTGCCTCTGTTTAAGTCTGTTTGCCTCTGTTTCACTCTGTTTGCCTCTGTTGCACTCTGTCTGCCTCTGTTTTAACCTGTTTGCCTCTGTTTCACTCTGTTTGCCTCTGTTTAAGTCTATTTGCCTCTGTTGCACTCTGTTTGCCTCTGTTTCACTCTGTTTGCCTCTGTTTCACTCTGTTTGCATCTGTTTAATTCTGTTTAACGCTGTTTGCCTCTGTTTAAGTCTGTTTGCCTCTGCCTCACTCTGGTTGCCTCTGTTTCACTCTGTTTGCCTCTGTTTCACTCTGTTTGCCTCTGTTTTACTCTGTTTGCCGCTGTTTCACTCTGTTTGCCCTCTGTTTAAGTCTGTTTGCCTCTTTTTCACTCTGTTTGCCTCTGTTTCACTCTGTTTGCCTCTGTTTCACTCTGTTTGCATCTGTTTCACTCTGTTTGCCTCTGTTTCACTTTGTTTGCATCTGTTTCAATCTGTTTGCCTCTGTTTCACACTTTTTACTTCTGTTTCACTCCGTTTGCCTCTGTTTCACTCTGTTTGCCTCTGTTTCACTCTGTTTGCCTCTGTTTGACTCTGTTTGCGTCTCTTTCCCTCTGTTTGCCTCTGTTTCACTCTGTTTGCCTCCGTTTCACTCTGTTTGCCTCTGTTTCACTCTTTTTGCCTCTGTTTCACTCTGTTTGGCTCTGTTTCCCTCTGTTTGCCTCTGTTTCACTCTATTTGCCTCTGTTTCACTCTGTTTGCCTCTGTTTAAGTCTGTTTCACTCTGTTTGCCTCTGTTTCTTTCT
Source organism: Isurus oxyrinchus (assembly GCA_026770705.1). NCBI lineage: Eukaryota > Metazoa > Chordata > Chondrichthyes > Lamniformes > Lamnidae > Isurus > Isurus oxyrinchus. Next base: position 11,793 of record JANJGN010004513.1, on the reverse strand, counting down.
GTTTGCCTCTGTTTAAGTCTGTTTAACTCTGTTTGCCTCTGTTTAAGTCTGTTTGCCTCTGCCTCACTCTGGTAGCCTCTGTTTCACTCTGTTTGCCTCTGCCTCACTCTGTTGCCTCTGTTTCACTCTGTTTGCCTCTGTTTCACTCTGTTAGCCTCTGCCTCACACTGGTTGCCTCTGTTTCCCTCTGTTTGCCTCTGCCTCACTCTGGTTGCCTCTGTTTCACTCTGTTTGCCTCTGTTTCACTCTGTTTGCCTCTGTTTTACTCCGTTTGCCTCTGTTTAAGTCTGTTTGCCTCTGCCTCACTCTGGTTGCCTCTGTTTCACTCTGTTTGCCTCTGTTTCACTCTGTTTGCCTCTGTTTCACTCTGTTTGACTCTGTTTCACTCTGTTTGCCTCTGTTTCACTCTGTTTGCCTCTGTTTCACTCTGTTTGCCTATGTTTCACTCTGTTAGCCTCTGTTTCACTCTGTTTGCCTCTGTTTCACTCAGTTTGCATCTGTTTCACTCTGTTTGCCTCTGTTTCACACTGTTTGCCTTTGTTTCACTCTGTTTGCCTCTGTTTCCCTCTGTTTGCCTCTGTTTAAGTCTGTTTGCCTCTGTTTCACTCTGTTTGCCTCTGTTTTACTCTGTTTGCCTCTGTTTCACTCTGTCTGCCTCTGTTTAAATCTGTTTGCCTCTGTTTAAGTCTGCTTGCCTCTGCCTCACTCTGGTTGCCTCTGTTTCACTCTGTTTGCCTCTGTTTCACTCTGATTGCCTCTGTTTTACTCTGTTTGCCTCTGTTTAAGTCTGTTTGCCTCTGTTTCACTCTGTTTGCCTCTGTTTCACTCTGTTTGCATCTGCTTCACTCTGTTTTAGTCTGTTTCACTCTGTTTGCATCTGTTTCACTCTGTTTGCCTCTGTTTCACACTGTTGACCTCTGTTTCACTCTGTTTGCCTCTTTTTCCCTCTGTTTGCCTCTGTTTCACTCTGTTTGCCTCTGTTTCACTCTGTTTGCCTCTGTTTAAGTCTGTTTGCCTCTGTTTCACTCTGTTTGCCTCTGTTTCACTCTGTTTGCATCTGTTTCACTCTGTTTTAGTCTGTTCCACTCTGTTTGCATCTGTTTCACTCTGTTTGCCTCTGTTTCACACTGTTGGCCTCTGTTTCACTCTGTTTGCCTCTGTTTCACTCTGTTTGGCTCTGTTTCCCTCTGTTTGCCTCTGTTTCAATCTGTTTGCCTCGGTTTAAGTCTGTTTAACTCTGTTTGCCTCTGTTTAAGTCTGTTTGCCTCTGCCTCAATCTGGTTGCCTCAGTTTCACTCTGTTTGCCTCTGTTTCACTCTGTTTGCCTCTGTTTTACTCTGTTTCCCTCTGTTTCACTCTGTTTGACTCTGTTTCACTCTGTTTGCCTCTGTTTCACTCTGTTTGCCTCTGTATCACTCCGTTTGCCTCTGTTGCACTCTGTTTGCCTCTGTTTAAGTCTGTTTAACTCTGTTTGCCTCTGTTTAAGTCTGTTTGCCTCTGTTTCACTCTGTTTGCCTCTGTTGCACTCTGTTTGCCTCTGTTTTAACCTGTTTGCCTCTGTTTCACTCTGTTTGCCTCTGTTTAAGTCTATTTGCCTCTGTTGCACTCTGTTTGCCTCTGTTTCACTCTGTTTGGCTCTGTTTCACTCTGTTTGCATCTGTTTAATTCTGTTTAACGCTGTTTGCCTCTGTTTAAGTCTGTTTGCCTCTGCCTCACTCTGGTTGCCTCTGTTTCACTCTGTTTGCCTCTGTTTCACTCTGTTTGCCTCTGTTTTACTCTGTTTGCCGCTGTTTCACTCTGTTTGCCTCTGTTTAAGTCTGTTTGCCTCTTTTTCACTCTGTTTGCCTCTGTTTCACTCTGTTTGCCTCTGTTTCACTCTGTTTGCCTCTGTTTCACTCTGTTTAAGTCTGTTTCACTTTGTTTGCATCTGTTTCAATCTGTTTGCCTCTGTTTCACACTTTTTACCTCTGTTTCACTCTGTTTGCCTCTGTTTCACTCTGTTTGCCTCTGTTTCACTCTGTTTGCCTCTGTTTGACTCTGTTTGCGTCTCTTTCCCTCTGTTTGCCTCTGTTTCACTCTGTTTGCCTCTGTTTCACTCTGTTTGCCTCTGTTTCACTCATTTTGCCTCTGTTTCACTCTGTTTGGCTCTGTTTCCCTCTGTTTGCCTCTGATTCACTCTGTTTGCCGCTGTTTCACTCTGTTTGCCTCTGTTTAAGTCTGTTTCACTCTGTTTGCCTCTGTTTCTTTCTGTTTGCCTCTGTTTAAGTCTGTTTAACTCTGTTTGCCTCTGTTTAAGTCTGTTTGCCTCTGCCTCACTCTGGTTGCCTCTGTTTCACTCTGTTTGCCTCTGTTTCACTCTGTTTGCCTCTGCCTCACACTGGTTGCCTCTGTTTCCCTCTGTTTGCCTCTGCCTCACTCTGGTTGCCTCTGTATCACTCTGTTTGCCTCTGTTTCACTCTGTTTGCCTCTGTTTTACTCTGTTTGCCTCTGTTTGAGTCTGTTTGCATCTGCTTCACTCTGGTTGCCTCTGTTTCACTCTGTTTGCCTCTGTTTCACTCTGTTTGCCTCTGTTTCACTCTGTTTGCCTCTGTTTTACTCTGTTTGCCTCTGTTTCACTCTGTTTGCCTCTGTTTAAGTCTGTTTGCCTCTGTTTCACTCTGTTTGCCTCTGTTTTACTCTGTTTGCCTCTGTTTCACTCTGTTTGCCACTGTTTAAGTCTGTTTGCCTCTGTTTCACTCTGTTTGCCTCTGCTTTACTCTGTTTGCCTTTGTTTCACTCTGTTTGCCTCTGTTTCACTCTGTTTGCCTCTGTTTCACTCTGTTAGCCTCTGTTTCACTCTGTTTGCCTCTGTTTGCGTTTGTTTCCCTCTGTTTGCCTCGGTTTAAGTCTGTTTGCCTCTGTTCCAATCTGTTTGCCTCTGTTTCACTCTTTTTAAGTCTGTTTCACTCAGTTTGCATCTGTTTCACTCTGTTTGCCTCTGTTTCACACTGTTTGCCTTTGTTTCCCTCTGTTTGCCTCTGTTTAAGTCTGTTTGCCTCTGCTTCACTCTGTTTGCCTCTGTATCACTCCGTTTGCCTCTGTTGCACTCTGTTTGCCTCTGTTTAAGTCTGTTTAACTCTGTTTGCCTCTGTTTAAGTCTGTTTGCCTCTGTTTCACTCTGTTTGCCTCTGTTGCACTCTGTTTGCCTCTGTTTTAACCTGTTTGCCTCTGTTTCACTCTGTTTGCCTCTGTTTAAGTCTATTTGCCTCTGTTGCACTCTGTTTGCCTCTGTTTCACTCTGTTTGGCTCTGTATCACTCCGTTTGCCTCTGTTGCACTCTGTTTGCCTCTGTTTAAGTCTGTTTAACTCTGTTTGCCTCTGTTTAAGTCTGTTTGCCTCTTTTTCACTCTGTTTGCCTCTGTTGCACTCTGTTTGCCTCTGTTTTAACCTGTTTGCCTCTGTTTCACTCTGTTTGCCTCTGTTTAAGTCTATTTGCCTCTGTTGCACTCTGTTTGCCTCTGTTTCACTCTGTTTGGCTCTGTTTCACTCTGTTTGCATCTGTTTAATTCTGTTTAACGCTGTTTGCCTCTGTTTAAGTCTGTTTGCCTCTGCCTCACTCTGGTTGCCTCTGTTTCACTCTGTTTGCCTCTGTTTCACTCTGTTTGCCTCTGTTTTACTCTGTTTGCCGCTGTTTCACTCTGTTTGCCTCTGTTTAAGTCTGTTTGCCTCTTTTTCACTCTGTTTGCCTCTGTTTCACTCTGTTTGCCTCTGTTTCACTCTGTTTGCCTCTGTTTCACTCTGTTTAAGTCTGTTTCACTTTGTTTGCATCTGTTTCAATCTGTTTGCCTCTGTTTCACACTTTTTACCTCTGTTTCACTCTGTTTGCCTCTGTTTCACTCTGTTTGCCTCTGTTTCACTCTGTTTGCCTCTGTTTGACTCTGTTTGCGTCTCTTTCCCTCTGTTTGCCTCTGTTTCACTCTGTTTGCCTCTGTTTCACTCTGTTTGCCTCTGTTTCACTCATTTTGCCTCTGTTTCACTCTGTTTGGCTCTGTTTCCCTCTGTTTGCCTCTGATTCACTCTGTTTGCCGCTGTTTCACTCTGTTTGCCTCTGTTTAAGTCTGTTTCACTCTGTTTGCCTCTGTTTCTTTCTGTTTGCCTCTGTTTAAGTCTGTTTAACTCTGTTTGCCTCTGTTTAAGTCTGTTTGCCTCTGCCTCACTCTGGTAGCCTCTGTTTCACTCTGTTTGCCTCTGCCTCACTCTGGTTGCCTCTGTTTCACTCTGTTTGCCTCTGTTTCACTCTGTTTGCCTCTGCCTCACACTGGTTGCCTCTGTTTCCCTCTGTTTGCCTCTGCCTCACTCTGGTTGCCTCTGTATCACTCTGTTTGCCTCTGTTTCACTCTGTTTGCCTCTGTTTGCCTCTGTTTGCCTCTGTTTGAGTCTGTTTGCCTCTGCTTCACTCTGGTTGCCTCTGTTTCACTCTGTTTGCCACTGTTTCACTCTGTTTGCCTCTGTTTCACTCTGTTTGCCTCTGTTTTACTCTGTTTGCCTCTGTTTCACTCTGTTTGCCTCTGTTTAAGTCTGTTTGCCTCTGTTTCACTCTGTTTGCCTCTGTTTTACTCTGTTTGCCTCTGTTTCACTCTGTTTGCCACTGTTTAAGTCTGTTTGCCTCTGTTTCACTCTGTTTGCCTCTGCTTTACTCTGTTTGCCTTTGTTTCACTCTGTTTGCCTCTGTTTCACTCTGTTTGCCTCTGTTTCACTCTGTTAGCCTCTGTTTCACTCTGTTTGCCTCTGTTTGCGTTTGTTTCCCTCTGTTTGCCTCGGTTTAAGTCTGTTTGCCTCTGTTCCAATCTGTTTGCCTCTGTTTCACTCTTTTTAAGTCTGTTTCACTCAGTTTGCATCTGTTTCACTCTGTTTGCCTCTGTTTCACACTGTTTGCCTTTGTTTCCCTCTGTTTGCCTCTGTTTAAGTCTGTTTGCCTCTGCTTCACTCTGTTTGCCTCTGTTTGCCTCTGTTTCACTCTGTTTGCCTCTGTTTACGTCTGTTTGCCTCTGTTTCACTCTGTTTGCCTCTGTTTCACTCTGTTTGCCTCTGTTTCACTCTGTTTGCGTCTGTTTAAGTCTGTTTAACTCTGTTTGCCTCTGTTTAAGTCTGCTTGCCTCTGCCTCACTCTGGTTGCCTCTGTTTCACTCTGTTTGCCTCTGTTTCACTCTGTTTGCCTCTGTTTTACTCTGTTTGCCTCTGTTTAAGTCTGTTTGCCTCTGTTTCTCTCTGTTTGCCTCTGTTTCACTCTGTTTGCATCTGCTTCACTCTGTTTTAGTCTGTTTCACTCTGTTTGCATCTGTTTCACTCTGTTTGCCTCTGTTTCACACTGTTGGCCTCTGTTTCACTCTGTTTGCCTCTGTTTAAGTCTGTTTGCCTCTGCCTCACTCTGGTTGCCTCTGTTTCACTCTGTTTGCCTCTATTTCACTCTGTTTGCCTCTGTTTTACTCTGTTTCCCTCTCTTTCACTCTGTATGACTCTGTTTCACTCTGTTTGCCTCTGTTTCACTCTGTTTGCCTCTGTATCACTCCGTTTGCCTCTGTTGCACTCTGTTTGCCTCTGTTTAAGTCTGTTTAACTCTGTTTGCCTCTGTTTAAGTCTGTTTGCCTCTGTTTCACTCTGTTTACCTCTGTTGCACTCTGTTTGCCTCTGTTTTAAGCTGTTTGCCACTGTTTCGCTCTGTTTGCCTCTGTTTAAGTCTATTTGCCTCTGTTGCACTCTGTTTGCCTCTGTTTCACTCTGTTTGCCTCTGTTTCACTCTGTTTGCATCTGTTTAATTCTGTTTAACGCTGTTTGCCTCTGTTTAAGTCTGTTTGCCTCTGCCTCACTCTGGTTGCCTCTGTTTCACTCTGTTTGCCTCTGTTTCACTCTGTTTGCCTCTGTTTTACTCTGTTTGCCGCTGTTTCACTCTTTTTGCCTCTGTTTAAGTCTGTTTGCCTCTTTTTCACTCTGTTTGCCTCTGTTTCACTCTGTTTGCATCTGTTTCACTCTGTTTGCATCTGTTTCACTCTGTTTTAAGTCTGTTTCACTTTGTTTGCATCTGTTTCAATCTGTTTGCCTCTGTTTCACACTTTTTACCTCTGTTTCACTCTGTTTGCCTCTGTTTCACTCTGTTTGCCTCTGTTTCACTCTGTTTGCCTCTGTTTGACTCTGTTTGCGTCTCTTTCCCTCTGTTTGCCTCTGTTTCACTCTGTTTGCCTCTGTTTCACTCTGTTTGCCTCTGTTTCACTCTTTTTGCCTCTGTTTCACTCTGTTTGGCTCGGTTTCCCTCTGTTTGCCTCTGTTTCACTCTGTTTGCCTCTGTTTCACTCTGTTTGCCTCTGTTTAAGTCTGTTTCACTCTGTTTGCCTCTGTTTCTTTCTGTTTGCCTCTGTTTAAGTCTGTTTAACTCTGTTTGCCTCTGTTCAAGTCTGTTTGCCTCTGCCTCACTCTGGTAGCCTCTGTTTCACTCTGTTTGCCTCTGCCTCACTCTGGTTGCCTCTATTTCACTCTGTTTGCCTCTGTTTCACTCTGTTTGCCTCTGTTTCACTCTGTTTGCCTCTGTTTCACTCATTTTGCCTCTGTTTCACTCTGTTTGGCTCTGTTTCCCTCTGTTTGCCTCTGATTCACTCTGTTTGCCGCTGTTTCACTCTGTTTGCCTCTGTTTAAGTCTGTTTCACTCTGTTTGCCTCTGTTTCTTTCTGTTTGCCTCTGTTTAAGTCTGTTTAACTCTGTTTGCCTCCGTTTAAGTCTGTTTGCCTCTGCCTCACTCTGGTAGCCTCTGTTTCACTCTGTTTGCCTCTGCCTCACTCTGGTTGCCTCTGTTTCACTCTGTTTGCCTCTGTTTCACTCTGTTTGCCTCTGCCTCACACTGGTTGCCTCTGTTTCCCTCTGTTTGCCTCTGCCTCACTCTGGTTGCCTCTGTTTCACTCTGTTTGCCTCTGTTTCACTCTGTTTGCCTCTGTTTTACTCTGTTTGCCTCTGTTTAAGTCTGTTTGCCTCTGCCTCACTCTGGTTGCCTCTGTTTCACTCTGTTTGCCTCTGTTTCACTCTGTTTGCCTCTGTTTCACTCTGTTTGCCTCTGTTTTACTCTGTTTGCCTCTGTTTCACTCAGTTTGCCTCTGTTTAAGTCTGTTTGCCTCTGTTTCACTCTGTTTGCCTCTGTTTTACTCTGTTTGCCTCTGTTTCACTCTGTTTGCCACTGTTTAAGTCTGTTTGCCTCTGTTTCACTCTGTTTGCCTCTGTTTTACTCTGTTTGCCTCTGTTTCACTCTGTTTGCCTCTGTTTCACTCTGTTTGCCTCTGTTTCACTCTGTTAGCCTCTGTTTCACTCTGTTTGCCTCTGTTTGCGTCTGTTTCCCTCTGTTTGCCTCTGTTTAAGTCTGTTTGCCTCTGTTCCAATCTGTTTGCCTCTGTTTCACTCTTTTTAAGTCTGTTTCACTCAGTTTGCATCTGTTTCACTCTGTTTGCCTCTGTTTCACACTGTTTGCCTTTGTTTCACTCTGTTTGCCTCTGTTTCCCTCTGTTTGCCTCTGTTTAAGTCTGTTTGCCTCTGTTTCACTCTGTTTGCCTCTGTTTTACTCTGTTTGCCTCTGTTTCACTCTGTTTGCCTCTGTTTAAGTCTGTTTGCCTCTGTTTCACTCTGTTTGCCTCTGTTTCACTCTGTTTGCCTCTGTTTCACTCTGTTTGCGTCTGTTTAAGTCTGTTAACTCTGTTTGCCTCTGTTTAAGTCTGCTTGCCTCTGCCTCACTCTGGTTGCCTCTGTTTCACTCTGTTTGCCTCTGTTTCACTCTGTTTGCCTCTGTTTTACTCTGTTTGCCTCTGTTTAAGTCTGTTTGCCTCTGTTTCTCTCTGTTTGCCTCTGTTTCACTCTGTTTGCATCTGCTTCACTCTGTTATAGTCTGTTTCACTCTGTTTGCATCTGTTTCACTCTGTTTGCCTCTGTTTCACACTGTTGGCCTCTGTTTCACTCTGTTTGCCTCTGTTTCACTCTGTTTGCCTCTGTTTCACTCTGTTTGCCTCTGTTCAAGTCTGTTTGCCTCTGTTTCACTCTGTTTGCCTCTGTTTCACTCTGTTTTAGTCTGTTTCACTCTGTTTGCATCTGTTTCACTCTCTTTGCCTCTGTTTCACACTGTTGGCCTCTGTTTCACTCTGTTTGCCTCTGTTTCACTCTGTTTGGCTCTGTTTCCCTCTGTTTGCCTCTGTTTCACTCTATTTGCCTCTGTTTCACTCTGTTTGCCTCTGTTTCAATCTGTTTGCCTCTGTTTAAGTCTGTTTAACTCAGTTTGCCTCTGTTTAAGTCTGTTTGCCTCTGCCTCACTCTGGTTGCCTCTGTTTCACTCTGTTTGTCTCTGTTTCACTCTGTTTGCCTCTGTTTTACTCTGTTTCCCTCTGTTTCACTCTGTATGACTCTGTTTCACTCTGTTTGCCTCTGTTTCACTCTGTTTGCCTCTGTATCACTCCGTTTGCCTCTGTTGCACTCTGTTTGCCTCTGTTTAAGTCTGTTTAACTCTGTTTGCCTCTGTTTAAGTCTGTTTGCCTCTGTTTCACTCTGTTTGCCTCTGTTGCACTCTGTTTGCCTCTGTTTTAACCTGTTTGCCTCTGTTTCACTCTGTTTGCCTCTGTTTAAGTCTATTTGCCTCTGTTGCACTCTGTTTGCCTCTGTTTCACTCTGTTTGCCTCTGTTTCACTCTGTTTGCATCTGTTTAATTCTGTTTAACGCTGTTTGCCTCTGTTTAAGTCCGTTTGCCTCTGCCTCACTCTGGTTGCCTCTGTTTCACTCTGTTTGCCTCTGTTTCACTCTGTTTGCCTCTGTTTTACTCTGTTTGCCGCTGTTTCACTCTTTTTGCCTCTGTTAAAGTCTGTTTGCCTCTTTTTCACTCTGTTTGCCTCTGTTTCACTCTGTTTGCATCTGTTTCACTCTGTTTGCATCTGTTTCACTCTGTTTAAGTCTGTTTCACTTTGTTTGCATCTGTTTCACTCTGTTTGCCTCTGTTTCACACTTTTTACCTCTGTTTCACTCTGTTTGCCTCTGTTTCACTCTGTTTGCCTCTGTTTCACTCTGTTTGCCTCTGTTTGACTCTGTTTGCGTCTCTTTCCCTCTGTTTGCCTCTGTTTCACTCTGTTTGCCTCTGTTTCACTCTGTTTGCCTCTGTTTCACTCTTTTTGCCTCTGTTTCACTCTGTTTGGCTCGGTTTCCCTCTGTTTGCCTCTGTTTCACTCTGTTTGCCTCTGTTTCACTCTGTTTGCCTCTGTTTAAGTCTGTTTCACTCTGTTTGCCTCTGTTTCTTTCTGTTTGCCTCTGTTTAAGTCTGTTTAACTCTGTTTGCCTCTGTTCAAGTCTGTTTGCCTCTGCCTCACTCTGGTAGCCTCTGTTTCACTCTGTTTGCCTCTGCCTCACTCTGGTTGCCTCTATTTCACTCTGTTTGCCTCTGTTTCACTCTGTTTGCCTCTGTTTCACTCTGTTTGCCTCTGTTTCACTCATTTTGCCTCTGTTTCACTCTGTTTGGCTCTGTTTCCCTCTGTTTGCCTCTGATTCACTCTGTTTGCCGCTGTTTCACTCTGTTTGCCTCTGTTTCTTTCTGTTTGCCTCTGTTTAAGTCTGTTTAACTCTTTTTGCCTCTGTTTAAGTCTGTTTGCCTCTGCCTCACTCTGGTAGCCTCTGTTTCACTCTGTTTGCCTCTGCCTCACTCTGGTTGCCTCTGTTTCACTCTGTTTGCCTCTGTTTCACTCTGTTTGCCTCTGCCTCACACTGGTTGCCTCTGTTTCCCCTCTGTTTGCCTCTGCCTCACTCTGTTTGGCTCTGTTTCCCTCTGTTTGCCTCTGTTTCACTCTGTTTGCCTCTGTTTCACTCTGTTTGCCTCTGTTTCAATCTGTTTGCCTCTGTTTAAGTCTGTTTAACTCTGTTTGCCTCTGTTTAAGTCTGTTTGCCTCTGCCTCACTCTGGTTGCCTCTGTTTCACTCTGTTTGCCTCTGTTTCACTCTGTTTGCCTCTGTTTTACTCTGTTTCCCTCTGTTTCACTCTGTTTGACTCTGTTTCACTCTGTTTGCCTCTGTTTCACTCTGTTTGCCTCTGTATCACTCCGTTTGCCTCTGTTGCTCTCTGTTTGCCACTGTTTAAGTCTGTTTAACTCTGTTTGCCTCTGTTTAAGTCTGTTTGCCTCTGTTTCACTCTGTTTGCCTCTGTTGCACTCTGTCTGCCTCTGTTTTAAACTGTTTGCCTCTGTTTCACTCTGTTTGCCTCTGTTTAAGTCTATTTGCCTCTGTTGCACTCTGTTTGCCTCTGTTTCACTCTGTTTGCCTCTGTTTCACTCTGTTTGCATCTGTTTAATTCTGTTTAACGCTGTTTGCCTCTGTTTAAGTCTGTTTGCCTCTGCCTCACTCTGGTTGCCTCTGTTTCACTCTGTTTGCCTCTGTTTCACTCTGTTTGCCTCTGTTTTACTCTGTTTGCCGCTGTTTCACTCGGTTTGCCTCTGTTTAAGTCTGTTTGCCTCTTTTTCACTCTGTTTGCCTCTGTTTCACTCTGTTTGCCTCTGTTTCACTCTGTTTGCATCTGTTTCACTCTGTTTGCCTCTGTTTCACTTTGTTTGCATCTGTTTCAATCTGTTTGCCTCTGTTTCACACTTTTTACTTCTGTTTCACTCCGTTTGCCTCTGTTTCACTCTGTTTGCCTCTGTTTCACTCTGTTTGCCTCTGTTTGACTCTGTTTGCGTCTCTTTCCCTCTGTTTGCCTCTGTTTCACTCTGTTTGCCTCCGTTTCACTCTGTTTGCCTCTGTTTCACTCTTTTTGCCTCTGTTTCACTCTGTTTGGCTCTGTTTCCCTCTGTTTGCCTCTGTTTCACTCTATTTGCCTCTGTTTCACTCTGTTTGCCCTCTGTTTAAGTCTGTTTCACTCTGTTTGCCTCTGTTTCTTTCTGTTTGCCTCTGTTTAAGTCTGTTTAACTCTGTTTGCCTCTGTTTAAGTCTGTTTGCCTCTGCCTCACTCTGGTAGCCTCTGTTTCACTCTGTTTGCCTCTGCCTCACTCTGTTGCCTCTGTTTCACTCTGTTTGCCTCTGTTTCACTCTGTTTGCCTCTGCCTCACACTGGTTGCCTCTGTTTCCCTCTGTTTGCCTCTGCCTCACTCTGGTTGCCTCTGTTTCACTCTGTTTGCCTCTGTTTCACTCTGTTTGCCTCTGTTTTACTCCGTTTGCCTCTGTTTAAGTCTGTTTGCCTCTGCCTCACTCTGGTTGCCTCTGTTTCACTCTGTTTGCCTCTGTTTCACTCTGTTTGCCTCTGTTTCACTCTGTTTGACTCTGTTTCACTCTGTTTGCCTCTGTTTCACTCTGTTTGCCTCTGTTTCACTCTGTTTGCCTATGTTTCACTCTGTTAGCCTCTGTTTCACTCTGTTTGCCTCTGTTTCACTCTGTTTGCGTCTGTTTCCCTCTGTTTGCCTCTGTTTAAGTTTGTTTGCCTCTGTTTCAATCTGTTTGCCTCTGTTTCACTCTTTTTAAGTCTGTTTCACTCAGTTTGCATCTGTTTCACTCTGTTTGCCTCTGTTTCACACTGTTTGCCTTTGTTTCACTCTGTTTGCCTCTGTTTCCCTCTGTTTGCCTCTGTTTAAGTCTGTTTGCCTCTGTTTCACTCTGTTTGCCTCTGTTTTACTCTGTTTGCCTCTGTTTCACTCTGTCTGCCTCTGTTTAAGTCTGTTTGCCTCTGTTTCACTCTGTTTGCCTCTGTTTCACTCTGTTTGCCTCTGTTTCACTCTGTTTGCGTCTGTTTAAGTCTGTTTAAATCTGTTTGCCTCTGTTTAAGTCTGCT
>JANJGN010004512.1:20000-25000 GCA_026770705.1 Isurus oxyrinchus | reverse complement strand
CTGGATGAGACTCTCAGGGTCGAGGCGGCGGACCTGGCGACCGACACCCGCTCCTCCACTGTAAAATCGTGCCACTCGGTTGACATGATCGGCGCCTCGGGCTCACACGGCGTCGTCTCGCTTCGAGAGGTGCGCCAGCCACCACTCGAACATGCTCATGTCCGTCTGCGACCCCGGAGGGCACAGAAGAGGGAGGGACAACCGCTCAGCCTGAACACCAGCAGACGCTGGCCCGCCGAGGGCCCTCCCGCGTCGGACAACAAACACCAGATCTTTCGCAAACAAAGAAAACGGAACCGACCTTTTGGCGATCGCACGGAAGGAAGCAGCCGGCCAGGCGCGCGTCGCCTTTGCAACTAACACTTTTTTCCATGTTTCTGCACGCACTCTGTGTTCACTCGGGCCTTGTCAAACACTGCGTGCGACCCATGGGGTCTCAGGCACCCTGCCATGTATGCCTGTGAACAGAATTGCTGTTCTTTTCAAAGTGCACCGCCGGGTGACACTTTGTCTTTTTTACATCATTAAGTCACACCAGCCACCAGGTGAAACTTTCAGATTATTTTTGTTCAAAGGAAGCAACAGGTTGGCGCTCGCACGGAAGGAAGCCTGCAGCCGGCGTGCGTCGCCTGCGTTCAACAGGGTTCTGGGCACGCACTTTGGCAACCCAAGGGGACTAATGAACAGACTTTGTGTTTTATTCATCATGAAGGACACCGCCAGGTGACACTTAAGAGAATATTTCTGTTTAGGATATATATACATATATACATCTGTTCATGTCGCCACAAAATTATTGAAACCAGGGTTACCACCGGCCTGGGCCCCGGACGATTTTTCAGACCGACAACATAGCTCGGAAAGCCCGCATAAATTGCACTTACATCGTCATTTTGGACTTCCGAGAGGTCATTGGAAGGTGTTCTATTTGAAATAGTTGACCTTCCTCAAAGTCGCACTTTTTTAGGCATTTTTAAAGTGTGACCGTTGCCTTAAAATGTTCTGAAAATCGTGTCCCCGAAATTCTCCGGGTACCCCGCCAATCCCCCCGGCCAACAATTGCACCCGAGAGGTGGGGCGGTAGCCCTACCGTCCAGGAGGCCTCAAAAGCCCGCAAAGCGCCATTTTGCCGTTTCCTCTTCGGGAGAACCGAAGGGAAATCATTAATGAGCTGGACGAGTACCATGCCAAAAATTGCAACCGACCCAGCCGTCGGGCCGATTCGCTACTCTCAGGGGGAATACCCCCACTGCGAGCCGGGCAAGAGCCTCGGATTCGACGCCATACGCTTCCGTCTGAGCACGGATTTTGTTCTCCCGGGCCCAGGAGACACTTTCCACGGCCGGCGAATGCAATCTGGGGTGCATTTTATTTATTAGTTACTGATTTCTCTTCCAAACTTGCCTCTGCCACAGACTAAGTCCAAATGGTTAATGATTTCTCCGCCACACTTGCCTCGCTGCCAGAGACTAAGTCCAAACGGTTAATGATTTCTCCGCCACACTTGCCTCTCTGCCAGAGACGAAGTCCAAACGGTTAATGATTTCTCCGCCACACTTGCCTCGCTGCCAGAGACTAAGTCCAAATGGTTACTGATTTCTCCACTGCACTTGCCTCTGTGCCAGAGACGAAGTCCAAATGGTTAATGATTTCTGCACCACACTTGCCTCTCTGCCAGAGACGAAGTCCAAACGGTTAATGATTTCTCCGCCACACTTGCCTCGCTGCCAGAGACTAAGTCCAAATGGTTACTGATTTCTCCACTGCACTTGCCTCTGTGCCAGAGACGAAGTCCAAATGGTTAATGATTTCTGCACCACACTTGCCTCTCTGCCAGAGGCGAAGTCCAAATGGTTAATGATTTCTCCACTGCACTTGCCTCTGTGCCAGAGACGAAGTCCAAATGGTTAATGATTTCTGCACCACACTTGCCTCTCTGCCAGAGTCTAAGTCCAAACGGTTAATGATTTCTCCGCCACACTTGCCTCGCTGCCAGAGACTAAGTCCAAATGGTTAATGATTTCTGCACCACACTTGCCTCTCTGCCAGAGACGAAGTCCAAACGGTTAATGATTTCTCCGCCACACTTGCCTCGCTGCCAGAGACTAAGTCCAAATGGTTAATGATTTCTCCACTGCACTTGCCTCTGTGCCAGAGACGAAGTCCAAATGGTTAATGATTTCTGCACCACACTTGCCTCTCTGCCAGAGACTAAGTCCAAACGGTTAATGATTTCTCCGCCACACTTGCCTCGCTGCCAGAGACTAAGTCCAAATGGTTAATGATTTCTGCACCACACTTGCCTCTCTGCCAGAGACGAAGTCCAAACGGTTAATGATTTCTGCACCACACTTGCCTCTCTGCCAGAGACGAAGTCCAAATGGTTAATGATTTCTCAGGGCCACTGTCCCATTGGTTAGCCATTTCTCCAGAGGCTTACCGAGGCCAACCTGCGATATCTCGCGGACCCGGAGGCCCCGTTGCACGTCCTGCACATTCAGTCCGAGGTGCATTGGTTACCCATTTCTCCAGAAGCTTACCGAAGGCACACCGTCACACCTCGCGGGCCCCGAGGCCACTTTCCCCGGTGCGCAAATTCAATCCGAGGTGCATTGCCCTTAGCCGCCTTCTCCGGCCGGCTTCGGGTGCGTTTCCGGGGCTCCGACCGGGGCAAATCCGGTCCCCGGGGCCAGTGGGAGCCGTCCCCGGGCACGCCCGGGCTTCCGGTCGCCGCTTTCCGTGACCGACCGAAAGACGGTAAAAAATGCCGAAAATGGACAAAAATGGCCGACGGCGGGGCCTCCTGGTCGGTTAGGCGGCAGCCTGGATCGGTCCCTGCGGACCTGGAGGCTCGAGACGGCACTCGGAGCTGTCGACCGATTCTCGACTTGCCACCTCCTACCATTCTGCAGATACCCCGCCAACCCCCCCAGCCAGCAAATGCAGCCGAGATGTCGGTCGGTAGTCCAGCCGCCGAGGAGGCCTCGAAAGCCCGCGACACCTCCTTTCGCCGTTTCCCCATCGGGAGAACCGAGGGGAAATCATTATCTAGCTCCGGCAGCCCCCCTCCAACAATTGCAACCCGCCCCGTGGCCGGGCCGATTCGCCCCGCCTAGCGGGAATGCCTCCACCGGGGGCCCGGCAGAAGCTTCGGATCCGACCTCATGGACTTCCGTCTTGGCACGGATTTCCCTCACACGGGCCCAGGGGCCACTTCCCCCGGCCTTCGGACGCAGCCGGAGGTGCATCGGGCCGAAGCCGCCTTCCCGGCCGGCTTCCGGAGGTTTCCGGGGCAAACTCCGGTCCTCCCGGCGAGGGGGAGCCTTCCCCGTGCACGCCCGGGTGTCAGGCCGCCGCTTTTCTTGACCGGCCGAAAGAGGCGAAAAATGCCGAAAATGACCAAAAATGGCCGACGGCGGGGCCTCCCGGTCGGTTTGGCGGCAGCCTGGGTCGGTCCCTGCAGACCTGGAGGCTCGAGAAGGCACTTGGCGAAGTCGACCCATTCTCGATTTGCCACCTCCTCCTATTCTGCAGATAGCCCGCCAACCTCCACAGCCAGCAAATGCAACCGTCATTCAGGCCGACGACCCTCCGGTAGTCATACCGAGGAAGAGGCACCGAAGCCCCGCCAGGCCTTCCGGATTGCACCCGCTCCCCGACCGGTTCTTTTTCAAAAAAGGGCCCAGGAGCCCGGATTATTTTAGGACGCGCTCGGGACCGCCCTGAGGGACACCGAACACCCAACCTTTCCCCGGGTCGACCCTCCCCGCCTCGGCCACCGGGGGGGGTCGAACCGGATCACCGGTTAATGATTTCCCCCTGCTCGGACTCGGCTGTTTCTCAACCGCGCTTGCCCGGCTCGGCCCCCAGCCCCGGCCCCTCACGTGGGGGCCCTGAATACGCCCCCCGGCAGCCATCTTGGCCCGCCGGCCCGGTATTTCAGGCCGTTTCGACCCTTCCCTGCCCGCTGGCTGACTGGTTCACCATGTCCCCATTCTGCGCTTAGACTTTTCAGCTGCTCGGGATGCCGGCTGATGACGGCTCCCGTACGACCGGGCGGGCGGCTCCAACTACCGGCCGGCTGCCCGGCCTGCCAGCCCGTTAAGCATTTCCCCGTCCTGCACACATTCCCTGGACCTGCTGGTGTGTTCTGCAGCTAACTGCACCCCTACGACCGGGCGGGAGGCTATGATTACTGGTCGGCTGCCCTGCCAGGTAACCGCTTAACCGATTCCCCGTTTGGTACTGAGTCCCTGGACCTGCTGGTGTGTTCTGCAGTTAACTGCACCCCTATGACCGGGCGGGAGGCTGTAATTACCGGCCGGCAGCCCTGCCTGCTAACTGGCTGCCCGTGTCCCCATTCTGTCCTTAGTCCTTGGACCTGCTGGTGTGTTCTGCAGCTCACTGCACCCCTATGGCAGGCCGGCATCCCTGCCTGCTGACCGGCTGCCCGTGTCCTCATTCTGTACTTAGTCCTTGGACCTGCTGGTGTGTTCTGCAGCTAACTGCACCCCTATGACCGGGCGGGAGGCTGTAATTACCGGCCGGCAGCCCTGCCTGCTGACCGGCTGCCCGTGTCCTCATTCTGTACTTAGTCCTTGGACCTGCTGGTGTGTTCTGCAGCTGACTGCGCCTCTATTACCCGGCGGGAGGCTATAATTACCGGTCGGCTGCCTTGTCTGCTAACTGGTTCACAGGTTCCCCTGTGCCGTACATATCCCGTGGACCAGCGGCTGTGTTCTGCAGCTCAGCGCACCTTTACTACCATGCCGAAAGCCCTGAATAATGGCCGGCTACCCTGCCTGCTAACCGGTAAACCATTTGCCGCAAACCTAACCCCAGCCCTAAGCCTAACCGCTAACCCTAACCCGAACCCCGAGCCAACAATAAACTAGCCTTGTCCCCTTCCCCGACACGAACACCAAGCCAAGCCCCTAACTCTAACCCTACCCCTACCCCTGACACTTCCCCTAACCCTAACGCCCCAACCCTAACCCCAG
>JANJGN010004512.1:0-7500 GCA_026770705.1 Isurus oxyrinchus | reverse complement strand
GTGAAACTTTCAGATTATTTTTGTTCAAAGGAAGCAACAGGTTGGCGCTCGCACGGAAGGAAGCCTGCAGCCGGCGTGCGTCGCCTGCGTTCAACAGGGTTCTGGGCACGCACTTTGGCAACCCAAGGGGACTAATGAACAGACTTTGTGTTTTATTCATCATGAAGGACACCGCCAGGTGACACTTAAGAGAATATTTCTGTTTAGGATATATATACATATATACATCTGTTCATGTCGCCACAAAATTATTGAAACCAGGGTTACCACCGGCCTGGGCCCCGGACGATTTTTCAGACCGACAACATAGCTCGGAAAGCCCGCATAAATTGCACTTACATCGTCATTTTGGACTTCCGAGAGGTCATTGGAAGGTGTTCTATTTGAAATAGTTGACCTTCCTCAAAGTCGCACTTTTTTAGGCATTTTTAAAGTGTGACCGTTGCCTTAAAATGTTCTGAAAATCGTGTCCCCGAAATTCTCCGGGTACCCCGCCAATCCCCCCGGCCAACAATTGCACCCGAGAGGTGGGGCGGTAGCCCTACCGTCCAGGAGGCCTCAAAAGCCCGCAAAGCGCCATTTTGCCGTTTCCTCTTCGGGAGAACCGAAGGGAAATCATTAATGAGCTGGACGAGTACCATGCCAAAAATTGCAACCGACCCAGCCGTCGGGCCGATTCGCTACTCTCAGGGGGAATACCCCCACTGCGAGCCGGGCAAGAGCCTCGGATTCGACGCCATACGCTTCCGTCTGAGCACGGATTTTGTTCTCCCGGGCCCAGGAGACACTTTCCACGGCCGGCGAATGCAATCTGGGGTGCATTTTATTTATTAGTTACTGATTTCTCTTCCAAACTTGCCTCTGCCACAGACTAAGTCCAAATGGTTAATGATTTCTCCGCCACACTTGCCTCGCTGCCAGAGACTAAGTCCAAACGGTTAATGATTTCTCCGCCACACTTGCCTCTCTGCCAGAGACGAAGTCCAAACGGTTAATGATTTCTCCGCCACACTTGCCTCGCTGCCAGAGACTAAGTCCAAATGGTTACTGATTTCTCCACTGCACTTGCCTCTGTGCCAGAGACGAAGTCCAAATGGTTAATGATTTCTGCACCACACTTGCCTCTCTGCCAGAGACGAAGTCCAAACGGTTAATGATTTCTCCGCCACACTTGCCTCGCTGCCAGAGACTAAGTCCAAATGGTTACTGATTTCTCCACTGCACTTGCCTCTGTGCCAGAGACGAAGTCCAAATGGTTAATGATTTCTGCACCACACTTGCCTCTCTGCCAGAGGCGAAGTCCAAATGGTTAATGATTTCTCCACTGCACTTGCCTCTGTGCCAGAGACGAAGTCCAAATGGTTAATGATTTCTGCACCACACTTGCCTCTCTGCCAGAGTCTAAGTCCAAACGGTTAATGATTTCTCCGCCACACTTGCCTCGCTGCCAGAGACTAAGTCCAAATGGTTAATGATTTCTGCACCACACTTGCCTCTCTGCCAGAGACGAAGTCCAAACGGTTAATGATTTCTCCGCCACACTTGCCTCGCTGCCAGAGACTAAGTCCAAATGGTTAATGATTTCTCCACTGCACTTGCCTCTGTGCCAGAGACGAAGTCCAAATGGTTAATGATTTCTGCACCACACTTGCCTCTCTGCCAGAGACTAAGTCCAAACGGTTAATGATTTCTCCGCCACACTTGCCTCGCTGCCAGAGACTAAGTCCAAATGGTTAATGATTTCTGCACCACACTTGCCTCTCTGCCAGAGACGAAGTCCAAACGGTTAATGATTTCTGCACCACACTTGCCTCTCTGCCAGAGACGAAGTCCAAATGGTTAATGATTTCTCAGGGCCACTGTCCCATTGGTTAGCCATTTCTCCAGAGGCTTACCGAGGCCAACCTGCGATATCTCGCGGACCCGGAGGCCCCGTTGCACGTCCTGCACATTCAGTCCGAGGTGCATTGGTTACCCATTTCTCCAGAAGCTTACCGAAGGCACACCGTCACACCTCGCGGGCCCCGAGGCCACTTTCCCCGGTGCGCAAATTCAATCCGAGGTGCATTGCCCTTAGCCGCCTTCTCCGGCCGGCTTCGGGTGCGTTTCCGGGGCTCCGACCGGGGCAAATCCGGTCCCCGGGGCCAGTGGGAGCCGTCCCCGGGCACGCCCGGGCTTCCGGTCGCCGCTTTCCGTGACCGACCGAAAGACGGTAAAAAATGCCGAAAATGGACAAAAATGGCCGACGGCGGGGCCTCCTGGTCGGTTAGGCGGCAGCCTGGATCGGTCCCTGCGGACCTGGAGGCTCGAGACGGCACTCGGAGCTGTCGACCGATTCTCGACTTGCCACCTCCTACCATTCTGCAGATACCCCGCCAACCCCCCCAGCCAGCAAATGCAGCCGAGATGTCGGTCGGTAGTCCAGCCGCCGAGGAGGCCTCGAAAGCCCGCGACACCTCCTTTCGCCGTTTCCCCATCGGGAGAACCGAGGGGAAATCATTATCTAGCTCCGGCAGCCCCCCTCCAACAATTGCAACCCGCCCCGTGGCCGGGCCGATTCGCCCCGCCTAGCGGGAATGCCTCCACCGGGGGCCCGGCAGAAGCTTCGGATCCGACCTCATGGACTTCCGTCTTGGCACGGATTTCCCTCACACGGGCCCAGGGGCCACTTCCCCCGGCCTTCGGACGCAGCCGGAGGTGCATCGGGCCGAAGCCGCCTTCCCGGCCGGCTTCCGGAGGTTTCCGGGGCAAACTCCGGTCCTCCCGGCGAGGGGGAGCCTTCCCCGTGCACGCCCGGGTGTCAGGCCGCCGCTTTTCTTGACCGGCCGAAAGAGGCGAAAAATGCCGAAAATGACCAAAAATGGCCGACGGCGGGGCCTCCCGGTCGGTTTGGCGGCAGCCTGGGTCGGTCCCTGCAGACCTGGAGGCTCGAGAAGGCACTTGGCGAAGTCGACCCATTCTCGATTTGCCACCTCCTCCTATTCTGCAGATAGCCCGCCAACCTCCACAGCCAGCAAATGCAACCGTCATTCAGGCCGACGACCCTCCGGTAGTCATACCGAGGAAGAGGCACCGAAGCCCCGCCAGGCCTTCCGGATTGCACCCGCTCCCCGACCGGTTCTTTTTCAAAAAAGGGCCCAGGAGCCCGGATTATTTTAGGACGCGCTCGGGACCGCCCTGAGGGACACCGAACACCCAACCTTTCCCCGGGTCGACCCTCCCCGCCTCGGCCACCGGGGGGGGTCGAACCGGATCACCGGTTAATGATTTCCCCCTGCTCGGACTCGGCTGTTTCTCAACCGCGCTTGCCCGGCTCGGCCCCCAGCCCCGGCCCCTCACGTGGGGGCCCTGAATACGCCCCCCGGCAGCCATCTTGGCCCGCCGGCCCGGTATTTCAGGCCGTTTCGACCCTTCCCTGCCCGCTGGCTGACTGGTTCACCATGTCCCCATTCTGCGCTTAGACTTTTCAGCTGCTCGGGATGCCGGCTGATGACGGCTCCCGTACGACCGGGCGGGCGGCTCCAACTACCGGCCGGCTGCCCGGCCTGCCAGCCCGTTAAGCATTTCCCCGTCCTGCACACATTCCCTGGACCTGCTGGTGTGTTCTGCAGCTAACTGCACCCCTACGACCGGGCGGGAGGCTATGATTACTGGTCGGCTGCCCTGCCAGGTAACCGCTTAACCGATTCCCCGTTTGGTACTGAGTCCCTGGACCTGCTGGTGTGTTCTGCAGTTAACTGCACCCCTATGACCGGGCGGGAGGCTGTAATTACCGGCCGGCAGCCCTGCCTGCTAACTGGCTGCCCGTGTCCCCATTCTGTCCTTAGTCCTTGGACCTGCTGGTGTGTTCTGCAGCTCACTGCACCCCTATGGCAGGCCGGCATCCCTGCCTGCTGACCGGCTGCCCGTGTCCTCATTCTGTACTTAGTCCTTGGACCTGCTGGTGTGTTCTGCAGCTAACTGCACCCCTATGACCGGGCGGGAGGCTGTAATTACCGGCCGGCAGCCCTGCCTGCTGACCGGCTGCCCGTGTCCTCATTCTGTACTTAGTCCTTGGACCTGCTGGTGTGTTCTGCAGCTGACTGCGCCTCTATTACCCGGCGGGAGGCTATAATTACCGGTCGGCTGCCTTGTCTGCTAACTGGTTCACAGGTTCCCCTGTGCCGTACATATCCCGTGGACCAGCGGCTGTGTTCTGCAGCTCAGCGCACCTTTACTACCATGCCGAAAGCCCTGAATAATGGCCGGCTACCCTGCCTGCTAACCGGTAAACCATTTGCCGCAAACCTAACCCCAGCCCTAAGCCTAACCGCTAACCCTAACCCGAACCCCGAGCCAACAATAAACTAGCCTTGTCCCCTTCCCCGACACGAACACCAAGCCAAGCCCCTAACTCTAACCCTACCCCTACCCCTGACACTTCCCCTAACCCTAACGCCCCAACCCTAACCCCAGCCCTAAGCCTAACCGCTAACCCTAACCCGAATAAAACTCCGGACCACCCGGGCGGACACCGAACACCCAGCCTTTCCCCGGTTCCACCCTCCCCGCCTCGGCCACCAGGCTCGAACCGGCTGAATGGCCAACGATATCGCTCCTGCTCGGACTTTGCTCGCTTTAAATCGCGCTTGCGCGGCTCGGCCTCCAGGCACCGCCCCGTCACGTGCGACCGCTGAATACGCCCCCCGGCAGCCATCTTGGCCCGCCGCTCCGGTATTTCAGGCCGTTTTGACCCTTCCCTGCCCGCTGCCATGCATCCGCTTGCCGGTTAATGATTTCGCCGTTCTGCACCTCGACTTTTGAGCAGCTCGGCAAGCGAAATGCTGACAGCACCCGGAGTATCGGGCCTTCGGCCAACCGCCTGCCCGGCCTCCAGGCACCGCCCCTCTCACGTGGTGACTGTGAATCCGCCCCGCCCCCGGTTGCCATTTTTTCCTTGCCGCCTCGATATTTTAAGCCGTTTCACCCTTTCCCTGCCGGCTTGCTGACAGGTTAATGATTTCCCCATTCCGCGCTTAAGACTTTTCAGCTGCTCGGGATGCCGGCTGCTGACTGCACCCGTACTACCGGCCGGCTGACCTTCCTGCTGACCGGTTCACCATTTCCACGTCCTGGACACATTCCCTGGACCTGCTGGCGTCTTCTGCAGTTTACTGCACCCGTATTACCCGCGGGAGGCTGTAATTAACGGTCGGCTGCGCTGCCTGTTGTCTGGTTCACCATTTCCCCTTCATTACCCACTCTCAGCAGCGGCTGGGCTGTTCTGCAGCTAACGGCAGCCGTAGTACCGCGTGGACGGCTCCGATTACCGGCGGCTGCCCTGCCTGCTAACCGGTTAACCATTTCCCCTTCAGTACTTACTCTCAGCAGCCGCTTGGCTGCTCTGCAGCTACATGCAGCCGTACTACCGGGCGGGCGGGCGGGCGGGCGGCTTAAATTACCTGCCGGCTGCCGTGTCTGCTAACTGGTTGCCCGCTTTTTACATCGCACGTGGACCAGCTGGTGTGCTCTGCATCTTAGTGCACCCTTATAAGCGGGCCGGAGAGCCGGATTAACGGTCGGCTACCCTGCCTAGTAACCAGTTAACCATTTGCCGCAACCCGAAGCCTAACCCCTAACCCTAACCCGTACCCTAACCCCTAACCCCCTGAAACTTAACCAAACCCCCATCCCCGACCCCAACACCAACACTCACAATCCCGGCTACCAATCCGCCGCCTTCGCCACCATTCCCGCGCCGGCACACTCTTGCAACGCCACAACATCAACCCTCTTCCAGCCCCCAGCCTTCCCTAACAAAACAGCCTCTCCACCCAACACCGACCCCAATCCACTCTGCCCATCCGGCAATGGCGACGCTCTGCCCGGCCAACACCGCCACATCCACCCGCTTGCTGCTCGGACCTCCCACGCCCTCGCTAAGCCTATGCCTTACAAGCTGACAATCCCTTCCAGCTCACGCACCCGAAACCCCCTTGCCAGCCATTCAACCCCGTTAACTCCCGCCCTTCCATCATCACCGACCCAAATCCACATTCCCACCCCGCCCAAGAGCTGCTCTGGCACGGCCACGCTCCCCAGATTGCCCCCCTTAGGCGTATATTAAGCCCGCCTCCACTCATTAGAGCCAAACCGCGCGGAAAAGTGACGGGGGAAATCATTAACCAGTCTCACCTGAGCAAAGGGGGAAATCATTAACCAATTCAGCTTGCAGGGTAAATCATTAACCAGGTACACCTTAATTTGCTGCCTTCCTTCATCACCGAAACGATTCCAATTCCCACCCCCTTCAAGAGCTCTGCTAGGACGGCATCGTGCCCCAGGTTGCTCCCCTTAGGCGTATATTAAGCCCGCCTCCACTGATTAGAGGCAAGCCGCGCGGAGAAGTGACCGGGGAAATCATTAACCGGTTTGACTTGAC
The DNA here is from genome assembly GCA_026770705.1 of Isurus oxyrinchus. Classification (NCBI taxonomy): domain Eukaryota; kingdom Metazoa; phylum Chordata; class Chondrichthyes; order Lamniformes; family Lamnidae; genus Isurus; species Isurus oxyrinchus. The sequence goes on along the minus strand of JANJGN010004512.1, from coordinate 1,079 downwards.
GAAGTGGAAAATCATTAACCAATGCTGCCCAGACAACAGGGGAACTCATAAACCAATTCGACCTAGACAGCAGGGGAACTCACAAACCAATTCTGCCCCAGACCACAGGAGGAAATCAGCAACCGCTGGCTCCTCAGAGACGAAGAGAGAACTAATCAACCGATCACGCCTGTCTGTCTAAATGGCCAACTCATTAACCGACACAGAGGACAAATCATTAACCGGGTCACTTTGAAATTTTTTTCCCTCCCCAAACTGCCGAGATAAATCATTAACCAGTGAGACTTGGGAGGGAGGAGAAAAGAGAGGCGGACGTGTGCCTGCAGCCGAACACCCTGGCCAGGGTGACCGACTCCAGATACCACTCCGGCACTTGGACGGAAAGAGCACGTGCATCCGTAGAAGACCCCCGAACTGCAACTGGCCAGGAAGCAGAAGGGGGTACTCCGCACGGGGCAACGTGCCCTCCCCGAGGAAGGGCGCGGCGTGGACCGGAAAAAGGAGGTGGGCGCTTGTCCTCCCGCGAGGAGCACCGTGGTGCACCACCTCGCCTCCCCCCTCACATCTCGCCCCAAACTACCCGCACAGCTAGACCAGACACAAGACAGCAACCCCGCCGTGCCCCCACACCCCAAAGCCTTGCCGGCGAGTAGCGACCTCACACGGAGGCAGTGGAGCTGGTAGGTACGGTGTGGTGCAGCGAGTGAGAGGACGAGCGGACGCGGATAGAGTGAGAGCGAGGGAGTGAGAGTTTCGTGCACTCGGTACCGACAAAAGTTTGGCTCGAGGGCTGACTTTCAATAGATCGCAGCGAGATAGCTGCTCTGCTACGCACGAAACCCTGAGCCAGAATCAGGTCGTCTACGAATGATTTAGCACCAGGTTCCCCACGAACATGCTATGCGTTAAAAGGAGAGAGGCGGCACCATCCGGCCGCACTCCAGACCAGTATCGAGCGGCACTACGCACCGACCGGAGTCGGCTATCCCAGGCCAACCAGTGATCTTTGGCGCAAGGGTATCGTTACTTCTAGGCGGGATTCTGACTTAGAGGCGTTCAGTCATAATCCCACAGATGGT
>JANJGN010004511.1:0-32644 GCA_026770705.1 Isurus oxyrinchus | reverse complement strand
GACTAGCTGAACTGGAGGGACGGGATTTAATTGGACCGTAGCCGAACTGGAGGTCATGGATTTAATCAGAGAGTGGCTGATCTATTCTGAACGGATTTGATCAGAGAGTTGTTGATCCGGAGGGATGGTATTTAATTGGAGAGTAGCTGATCCGGAGGGATGGGATTCAATCAGGGAGTAGTTGATCCAAGGGATGGGATTTAATCAGAGATTAGCTGAACAGGAGGGACGGGATTTAACTGGAGCATAGCTGATCCGGAGGGTCGGGATTTAATCAGAGAGTAGCTTATCTGGAGGGACGAGATTCAATCAGAGAGTAGCAGATCCGGAGGGAGGGGATTTATTCAGAAACTAGCTGAACTGGAGAGGCGGGATTTAATTGGAGCGTAGCTGAACCAGAGGGACGGGATTTAATCAGAGAGCAGCTGAACGGTTCTGATGGGATTTGATCAGAGAGTAGTTGATCCGGAGGGATGGGATTCAATCAGAGAGTCACTGATCCGGTGGGATGGGCCTCAATTGGAGAGTAGCTGAACTGGAGAGATGGGATTTAATCGGAGTGTAGCTGATCCGGAGGGACGGGTTTTAATCAGATAGTAGCTTATCTAGAGGGATGAGATTCAATCAGAGAGTAGCTGATCCGGAGCGAGGGGAATTATTTAGAGATCAGTTGATCCACAGGGATGGGATTCAATCAGAGAGCAGCTGAACTGGAGGGACAGGATTTAATCGGAGAGTAGATGACCTGTTGTGATGAGATATTATCAGACAGTAGTTGATCCGGAGGGAACGCATTTAATCGGAGAGAGCTCATCTGGAGGATGCAATTTAATCAGAGAGTAGCTGATCCGGGGGGATGGGAGTCAATCGGAGAGTAGCTGATCCAGATGTTCGGGATTTAATCAGAGAGTAGCTTATCCGTAGTGATTGGATTCATTCGGAGAGTAGCTGATCCGGAGGGATGGGATTTAATTGGAGCGTAGCTGATCCAGAGTGTAGCTGATCTGGATTGACGGTATTCCATTAGAGAGTAGCTGATCAGGATGGTCGGGACTTATTCAGAGAGTAGTTGATCCACAGGGATGGCATTCAATCAGAGAGTATCTGATCCAGAGGGACGGGATTAATTCAGAGACTAGTTGATACACAGGGCTGGGATTTAATCAGAGAGTAGCTGAACTGGAGGAAAGGGATTTAATTGGACTGTCGCTGAACCAGAGGAACAGTATTTCATCAGAGAGCAGCTGATCCGGAGGGACTAGATATAATCAGAGAGCAGCTGACCCGGTGGGATGGGATTTTATCAGAGAGTAGTTCATCCGGAGGGATGATATTTAATTGGAGAGTAGCTGATCCAGAGGGTCGGGACTTATTCAGAGAGTCATTGATCCACAGGGATGGGATTTAATTTGAGACTAGCTGAACTGGAGGGACGGTATTCAATCACAGCGTAGCCAAACCGGAGAGATGGCATTCAATCAGAGAGTAGCTGATCTGGTGGTATGGAACTCCATCATAGAGTACCTGAACTGGAGAGATGGGATTTAATCGGAGCTGAGCTGATCTGGAGGATAGGGATTGAATCAGAGAGTAGCTTATCTGGAGGGACGAGATTCAATCAGAGTAGCAGAACTGGAGCGACGGGATTTAATCAGAGCGTAGCTGATCCGGAGAGTAACTGATGTGGAATGATGGTATTCAATCAGAGAGTATCTGATCCAGAGGGACGGGATTTATTCAGAAAGTAGTTAATCCACAGATCTGGGATTTAATCAGAGAGTAGCTGAACTGGAGGGAGGGGATTTAATCGGAGTGTAGCTGAAAAAGGAGGGACGGGATTTAATCAGCGATTAGCTGACCTATTCTGTCGGGATTTGATCACAGAGTAGTTGGTCCGGAGGGATGGTATTTAATCAGAGAGTAGCTGATCCGGAGGGATGGGATTCTATCAGAGCGTAGCTGATTTGGAGGGATGGGATTCAATCAGAGAGTTGCTGATCCGGTGCGATGGGTCTCAATCGGAGAGTAGCTGAACTGGAGGGATGGGATTTAATCGGAGTGTAATTGATCCAGAGTAATGGGATTCAATCATAGAGGAGCTGATCCGGACGGATGGGATTCAATCAGAGAGTAGTTGATCCAGAGTGATGGAATTTAATTGAAGCCTAGCTGATTCGGAGAATAGCTGATCTGGAGGATAGGGATTGAATCATAGCTGATCTGGATGGACGGTATTCAAGCAAGGAGTAGCTGATCCGGAGGGACGGGATTTATTCAGAGAGTAGTTGATCCACAGGGAAGAGATTTCATTAGAGCGTGGCTGAACTGGAGGGACGGGATTTAATCGGAGCCTAGCCGAACCAGAGGGATGGGGTTCATCCGCAGGGATGGTATTTAAACAGTGAGTAGCTGATCCGGTGGTTCGCAATTTAATGAGGGAGTAGCTTATCCGTAGGAATTGGATTCAATTGGATAGTAGATGATCCAGAGGGATGGGATTTTATTGGAGCATAGCTGATCTGGAGGGATGAGTGTTAATCGGAGAGTAGTTAATCCGGAGTGAAGAGATTTAATCAGTGTGTAGTTGATCCGGATGGATGGGATGAAATCGGAGAGGAGCTGATACAGACAGACAGCATTCAATCGGAGAGTAGTTGATCCAGATTGATGGGATTTAATCAGTGCGTAACTGATCCAGAGAGTAGCTAATCCGGATTGACGGTATTCAATTAGAGAATAGCGGATCCAGAGGGACAGGATTTATTCAGAGAATAGTTGATCCACAGGGAAGGGATTTAATTAGAGACTAGCTGAACTGGAGGGACGGGATTTAATCAGAGTGTAGCCGAACCGGAGGGATGGGATTCATTCAGAGAGTAGCTGATCTGGTGGGATGGAACTCAATTGGTGAGTAGCTGAACTGGAGAGTTGGGATTTAATCACATCGTAGCTGATCCGTAGGCTAGGGATTTAATCAGAGAGTAGCTTATCTGGAGGGACAAAATTCAATCAGAGAGTAGATGAACTGGAGGGACGGGATTTAATCGGAGCGTAGCTGATCCAGAGAGTAGCTGATCTGGATTGATGGTATTCAATCAGAGAGTAGCTGATGCGGAGGGACGGGATTTATTCAGAGAGTAGTTGATACACGGGGCTGGAATTTAATCAGAGAGTAGCTGAACTGGAGGGAGCGGATTTAATCAGTGTGTCGCTGTACCGGAGGGACAGGATTTGATCAGAGAGCAGCTCATCCAGAGGGACCGGATATAATCGGGGAGCAGCTGACCCAGTGGGACAGGATTTTATCAGAGAATAGTACATCTGGAGGGATGATATTTAATCGGAGAGTAGCTGATCTGGACGGTCGGGATTTAAACAGAGTGTAACTTCTCCAGAGGGATGAGATTGAATCAGAGAGGAGTGGATCCGGAGTGATGGGATTTGATCAGAGCGCAGATGATACATTGAGTAGCTGATCCGGATTGACGGTATTCAATTGGAGAGTTGCTGATCCGGAGGGACGGGATTTATTCAGAGACTAGTTGATCCACAGGGATGGGATTTAATCAGAGACTAGCTGAACTGGAGGGACGGGATTTAATTGGACTATAGCCGAACCTGATGGACAGGATTTAATCAGAGAGTAGCTGAAATATTCTGACGGGATTTGATCAGAGAGTAGTTGATCCAGAGGGATGGTATTTAATTGGAGAGTAGCTGCTCCGGTGGGATGGGAGCCAATCAGAGCGTAGCTGATCTCGAGAGATGGGATTCAATCAGAGAGTTGCTGATCCGGTGCGATGGGACTCAATCGGAGAGTAGCTGAACTCAAGAGATGGGATTTAATCGGAGCGTAGCTGATCGGGATTGTAGGGATTTAATCAGAGAGTAGCTTATCTGGAGGGACGAGATTCAAACAGAGAGTTGCTATTCTGGATGGATGGGATTCAATCGGAGTGTTTGTGATCCAGAGTGATGGGATTTAATCGTAGAGGAGCTGATCTGGACGGATGGGATTCAATAAGAGAGTTGTTGATCCAGAGTGAAGGGATTTAATTGATGCGTAGTTGATATGGAGAGTAGCTGATCCGGATGGATGGTGTTCAAGCAGAGAGTAGCTGATCGAGAAGGAATGGATTTAATCGGAAAGAAGCTGACCTGATGTGACGGGGTTTTAGCAGAGAGTAGTTCATCCGCAGGGATGTTAATTAAACGGTGAGTAGTTGATCGAGAGGTTCGGAATTTAATCAGAGAGTAGCTTATCCATAGGGATTGGATTCAATTGGATAGTAGCTGATCCGGAGGGATGGAATTTAATTGGAGCGTAGATGATCTGGAGGGATGAGTGTTAATCGGAGAGTAGATAATCCGAAGGGAATGGATTTAATCAGAGTGCAGTTGATACGGATGGATGGGATGAAATCGGAGAGGAGCTGATACAGACGGAAAGGATTCAATCGGAGTGTAGTTGATCCTGTGTAACGGGATTTAATCAGAGCGTAGCTGATCCGGAGAGTAGCCGATCCGGATTGAGGGTATTCAATTAGAGAATAGCTGATCCGGAGGGACAGGATTTATTCAGAGAGTAGTTGATCCACAGGGAAGGGAATTCATTAGAGCCTAGCTGAACTGGAGGGACGGGATTTAATCGCAGCGTAGCCAAACCGGAGGGATGGGGTTCATTCAGAGAGTAGCTGATCTGGTGAGGTGGAATTCAATCGAACTGGAGAGCTGGGACGTAATCGGAGCGTAGCTGATCCGGAGGCTAGGGATTTAATGAGAGATTAGTTTATCTGGAGGGACGAAATTCAATCAGAGAGTAGTTGATCCAGAGGGATGGTATTGAATCGGAGAACAGCTGGTCCGGTGCAATGGGAATCAATCAGAGAGTAGCTGATCTGGAGGGTTTGGATTCAATCAGAGGGTTGCTGATCTGGTGCGATGGGACTCAATCAGAGAGTAGCTGAACTGGAGAGATGGGATTTAATCGGACCTTAGCTGATCAGGAAGGTAGGAATTTAATCAGAGAGTCGCTTACCTAGAGGGACGAGATTCAAACAGAGAGTAGCTATTCTGGAGGGACAGGATTCAATCGGAGAGTAGTTGATCCTGAGTGACGGGATTTAATCATAGCATAGCTGATCCGGAGAGTAGCTGATCCGGATTGACGGTATTCAATTAGAGAATAGCTGCTCCGGTGGGACGGGATTTATTCAGAGAGTAGTTGATCCACAGGGAAGGGATTTCATGATAGCCTAGCTGAACTGGACAGACGGGATTTCATCGGAGCGTAGGCGAACCGGAGGGATGGGATTCATTCAGAGAGTAGCTGATCTGGTGGGATGGAACTCAATCGGAGAGTAGCTGAACTGGAGAGTTGGGATTTGATTGGAGCGTATCTGATCCGGAGAGTAGCTGATCTGGAATGATGGTATTCAATCAGAGAGTAGCTGATCCGGAGGGACGGGATTTATTCAGAGAGTAGTTGATCGACAGGGCTGGGATTTAATCAGAGAGTAGCTGAACTGGTGGGAGGGGATTTAATCGGAGTGTAGCTGAACTGGAGGAACGGGATTTAATCAGAGAGCAGCTGATCCAGAGGGACAGGATATAATCGGAGAGCAGCTGACCCAGTGGGACAGGGTTTTATCAGAGAGAGGTACATCCTGAGGTATGATATTTAATCGGAGAGTAGCTGATCCGGAGTGTCAGGATTTAATCAGAGAGTAGCTTCTCCAGAGGGATGGGATTGAATCAGTGAGGAGTTGATCCGCAGTGATGGGATTTAATCGGAGCGCAGATGATACAGAGAGTAGCTGATCCGGTTTGACGGTATTCAATTGGAGAGTAGCTGATCCAGAGGGACGGGATTTATTCAGAGAGTAGTTGATCTTCAGGGATGGGATTTAATCAGAGACTAGCTGAACTGGAGGGATGGGATTTAATTGGACTGTAGCCAAACCGGAGGGACGAGATTTAATCAGATAGTAGCTGATCTATTCTGACGGGATTTGATCAGAGAGTAGTTGATCAGGAAGGATGGTATTTAATCAGAGAGTAGCTGATCTGGTGGGATGGGATTCAATCAGAGAGTAGCTGATCTGGTGGGATGGGATTTAATTGGAGCGTAGCTGATACGGAGGGTCGGGATTTAATCAGGGAGTAGCTTATCTGGAGGGAGGGGATTTATTCAGAAACTAGCTGAACTGGAGGGGCGGGATTTAATTAGAGCGTAACCGAACCGGAGGGACAGGATTTAATCAGAGAGTATCTGACCTGTTCTGACGGGATTTGATCAGAGAGTAGTTGATCCGGAGGGATGTTATTTAATTGGAGAGTAGCTGAACTGGAGAGATGGGATTTAATCAGAGTGTAGCTGATCCGGAGGGACAGGATTTAATCAGAGAGTAGCTTATCTGGAGGGATGTGATTCAATCAGAGTGTAGCTGATCTGGAGTGATTGAGATGTAATCGGAGCGTAGCTGATCCAGAGGCATGGGATTTAATCGGAGAGTATCTGATCCGGAGAGTCGGGATTTAATCAGAGAGTAGCTTATCTGGAGGGATGGGACTGAATCGGAGAGTAGTTGATCCGGAGTGACGGGATTTAATTGGAGTGCAGCTGATCCAGAGAGTAGCTGATCCGGATTGACAGTATTCAATTAATGAGTAGCTGATCCGGAGGGACGGGATTTATTCAGAGAGTAGTTGAACCACAGGGATGGGATTTAATTAGAGACTAGCTGAACTGGATTGACGGGATTTAATAAGAGAGCATTTGAACTGGAGTGACAGGAGTTAATCAGAGAGTAGCTGACTTATTCTGAACAGAGAATAGTTGATCTGGAGGGATGGTATTTAATCGGAGAGTAGCTGATCCGGTGGAATGGGATTCAATCAGAGAGTAGCTGATCCGGTGGAATGGTACTCAATCGGAGATTAGCTGAAATGGAGAGATGGGATTTAATCAGAGTATAGCTGATCCGGTGGATCGGGATTTAATCAGAGAGTAGCTTATCCGGAGGGATGGGATTGAATGAGAAAGTAGTTGTTCAGGAGTGACGGGATTTAATCGGAGTGCAGCTGATCCGGTTGGTAGCTGATCCAGATTGATGGTATTCAATAAGAGAGTAGCTGAGCCGGATTGACAGTATTCAATTCAGTTCATCTGCAAGGTTGGTATTTAATCGGAGAGTAGCTGATCCAGAGGTTCAGGATTTAATCAGAGAGTAGCTTATCCATATGGATTGGATTCAATCGGAGAGTAGCTGATCAGGAGGGTAGGGATTTAATCAGAGAGTAGCAGATCCGGTGGGATGGGACTCAATCAGAGAGTAGCTGAACTGGAGAGATGTGATTTAATCGGAGCGTAGCTAATCCGGATGGTGGGGATTTAATCAGAGAGTAGCTTATCTAGAGGTACGAGATTCAATCAGTGAGTAACTGATCTGGAGGGATGGGATTCAATCAGAGTGTAGTTGATCCACAGTGATGGGATTTAATTGTAGAGGATCTGATCTGGATGGATCGGATTCAATCGGTGATTAGTTGATCCGGATTGATGGGATTTAATTGAAGCGTAGCTGATACGGAGAGTAGCTTATCCAGATGGACGGTTTTCAATCAGGGAGTAACTGATGCGGAGGGACCAGATTTGCAGTTAATTAGAGCATAGCTGATCCGGAGTGACGTGATTTAATCGGCGAGTAGCTGATCCAGAGGGACAGGATTTTATCAGAGACTAGCTGATCCGGAGGGCGGGGATTTAATCAGATATTACCTTATCAGGAGGGACGAGATTTAATTGGTGAGTAGCTGATCCGGAGGGAAAGGATTTAATTAGAGAGTAGATGATCCACAGGAATGGGATTTGATCGGAGACTAGCTTATCCAGATAGATGGGATTTAGTCGGAGAGCAGCTGATCTGGAGAGAGGGGATTCAATCAGTGAATATTTGATACGGAGGGATGGGACTTAATCAGAGAGTAGCTTATCCAGTAGCATGGGATTTAATCGGAGAGTAGCTAATCCGGAGGGAAGGGATTTAATCAGAGAGTAGTTGATCCACAGGGATGGGATTTAATTAGAGACTAGCTGAACTGGAGGAACATGATTGAATTGGAGCATAGCCGAGCCGGTGGAACGGGATTTAATTAGATAGTAGCAGATTTATTCTGTCGGGATTTGATCAGAGAGTAATTGATCCGGAGGGATGATATTTAATTGGAGAGTAGTTGATCCAGTGGGATGGGATTCTATCAGAGCGTAGCTGATTTGGAGGGAAGGGATTCAATCAGAAAGTTGCTGATCTGGTGCAAAGGGACTCAATCAGAGAGTAGCTGAACTGGAGGGATGGGATTTAATTGGAGTGTAGTTGATCCAGAGTGATGGGATTTAATCATAGAGTAGCTGATCCGGACAGATGGGATTCAGTCAGTGAGTATTTGATCCAGAGTGACAGGATTAAATTGAAGCGTAGCTGATCCAGAGAGTAGCTCATCCGGATGGATGGTATTCAAGCAAAGAGTAGCTGATCCAGAGGGACGGGATTTAATCGGAGAGCTGCTGACCTGGTGGGACGGGATTTTATCAGCGAGTAGTTCATCTGCAGGGATGTTATTTAGACAGTGAGTAGCTGATCCGGTGGTTCGGAATTTAATCAGAGAGTAGCTTATCCATAGGGATTTGATTCAATTGGTTCGTAGCTGTTCCGGAGGGATGGGATTTAATTGGAAAGTAGCTGATCCGATGGGATGGGATTCAATCGGAGAGGAGTTGATCCGGAGTGATGGGATTTAATTGAAGCGTAGCTGATATGAAAAGTAGCTGATCCGGATGGACGGTATTCAATCAGAGAGTAACTGATGCGGAGGGAACAGGTTTGCAGTTAATTCGAGCATAGCTGATCCGGAGTGACACGATTTAATCGGAGAGTAGCTGATCCAGAGGGACAGGATTTTATCGGAGACTAGCTGATCTGGAGGGTCGGGATTTAATCAGATATTACCTTATCTGGAGGGACGAGATTTAATTGGAGAGTAGCTAATCCGGAGGGAAAGGATTTAATTGGAGAGTAGATGATCCACAGGAATGGGATTTGAGCGGAGACTAGCTTATCCAGATGGATGGGATTTAATCGGAGAGCAGCTGATCCGGTGAGAGCAGATTCAATCAGTGAATAGTTGATATGGAGTGATGGGAAATAATCAGAGAGTAGCTTATCCAGTTGCATGGGATTTAATCGGAGAGTAGCTAATCCGGATGGAATGCTTTAATCAGAGATTAGTTGATCCACAAGGATGGGATTTAATTAGAGACCAGCTGAACTGGAGGGACGTGATTTAATTGGAGCATAGCCGAATCGGAGGGACGGAATTTGATCAGAGAGTAGCTGACCTATTCTTTCGGGATTTGATTAGAGAGTAGTTGAACCAGAGGGATATTATTTAATCGCAGAGTAGCTGATCCAGTGGGATGGAATTCAATCAAAGCGTAGCTGATTTGGAGTGATGGGATTCAAACAGAGAGTTGCTGATCCGGTACGATGGGACTCAATCGGAGAGTAGCTGAACTGGAGAGATGGGATTTAATCGAAGTGTAGTTGCTCAGGAGGGTTGGGATTTAATCAGAGAGTAGCTTATCTGGAGGGATGGGATTCAATCAGAGTTTAGTTGATCCAGAGTGATGGGATTTAATCATAGAGGAGCTGAACCGGACGGATGGGATTCAATCAGAGAGTAGTTGATCCAGAGTGACAGGATTTAATTCAAGCATAGCTAATCCGGAGAGTAGCTCATCCGGATGGACGGTTATCAAGCAGAGAGTAGCTGATCAGGAGGGACCGGTTAAATCAGAGAGCAGCTGACCCGGAGGGATGGGATTTTATCAGAGAGTAGCTCATCCACAGGGATGGTATTTAAACAGTGAGTAGCTGATCCGGTGGTTCGCAATTTAATCAGAAAGTAGCTTATCCATAGGGGATCGGAGATTAGCTGAACTGGAGAAATGGGATTTAATCGGAGCGTAGCTAATCCGGTGGTTCAGGATTTAATCAGAGAGTAGCTTATCCAGAGGGATGGGATTGAATCGGAGAGTAGTTGATCCGGAGTGACGGGATTTAATCGGAGTGCAGCTGATCCAGGGAGTAGCTGATCCGGATTGATGGTATTCAATTAGAGAGTATTCAATTCTTCACCATGGACGTCCAATCCCTCTACGCCTCCATCCCCCACCAGGATGGTCTGAGGGCCCTTAGCTTCTTCCTCGAACAGAGGCCCGAACAATCCCCATCCGCCACTACTCTGCTCCGTCTGGCTGAACTTGTTCTCACGTTGAACAATTTCTCCTTCAACTCCTCTCACTTTCTCCAAATAAAAGGTGTGGCTATGGGTACCCGCATGGGCCCCAGCTATGCCTGTCTCTTTATGGGGTATGTGGAACATTCCTTGTTGCAGTCCTACTCCGGCCCCCTTCCACAACTTTTTCTCCGGTACATCGATAATTACTTCGGTGCCGCTTCATGCTCTCGTCGGGACTTGGAAAAATTTATTAATTTTGCTTCCAATCTCCACCCCTCCATCATTTTCACGTGGTCCATCTCTGACACTTCGCTTCCCTTCCTTGACCTCTCTGTCTCAATCTCTGGTGATAGACTGTCCACCAATATCCATTACAAACCCACTGACTCCCACAGCTACCTCGACTACAGCTCCTCACACCCCGCTTCCTGTAAGGACTCCATCCCATTCTCCCAGTTCCTTCACTTTCGTAGCATCTGTTCTGATGATGCTACCTTCAAAAACGGTTCCTCTGACATGTCCTCCTTCTTCCTTAACCGAGGCTTTCCACCCACGGTCGTTGACAGGGCCCTCAACCATGTCCGGCCCATCTCCCGCGCATCCGCCCTCACGCCTTCTCCTCCCTCCCAGAAACATGATAGGGTCCCCTTTGTCCTCACTTATCACCCCACCAGCCTCCGCATTCAAAGGATCATCCTCCGCCATTTCTGCCAACTCCAGCATGATGCCACAACCAAACACATCTTCCCTTCACCCCCCTTATCGGCATTCCATAGGGATCGCTCCCTCCGGGACACCCTGGTCCACTCCTCCATCACCCCCTACTCCTCAACCCCCTCCTATGGCACCACCACATGCACGCATAAGATGTAACACCTGCCCTTTCACTTCCTCTCTCCTCACCGTCCAAGGGCCCAAACATTCCTTTCAAGTGAAGCAGCATTTCACTTGCATTTCCCCCAACTGAGTCTACTGCATTCGTTGCTCCCAATGTGGTCTCCTCTACATTGGAGAGACCAAACGTAAACTGGGCGACCGCTTTGCAGAACACCTGCGGTCTGTCCGCAAGAATGACCCAAACCTCCCTGTCACTTGCTATTTTAACACTCCACCCTGCTCTCTTGCCCACATATCTGTCCTTGGCCTGCTGCATTGTTCCAGTGAAGCCCAACGCAAACTGGAGGAACAACACCTCATCTTCCGACTAGGCACCTTACAGCCTTCCGGTCTGAATATTGAGTTCAACAACTTTAGGTCGTGAGCTCCCTCCCCCATCCCCACCCCCTTTCTGTTTCCCCCTTTTTCCTTTTTTTCCCCTATAAATTAGAAAGATTTTTCTTTTCCCACCTATTTCCATTATTTTTAAATATTTTAAAATCTTTTATGCTCCCCCCACCCCCACTAGAGCTGTACCTTGAGTGCCCTACCATCCATTCTTAATTAGCACATTCGTTTAGATAATATCACCAACTTTAACTTTAAAACCTATGTGTTCTATTGTACCATTGTCGCTGACATCTTTTGATGAACTGCTTCTATCACTGCTTATTTGTTTACACAACCACCTCTCTCTCTCTCTATCTCTCCGCCCCCCCCACACACACACACCTTAAACCAGCTTATATTTCAACTCTTTCTTGGACTCGAAATCAAGTTCTGTCGAAGGGTCATGAGGACTCGAAACGTCAACTCTTTTCTTCTCCGCCGATGCTGCCAGACCTGCTGAGTTTTTCCAGGTAATTCTGTTTTTGTTTTGGATTTCCAGCATCCGCAGTTTTTTTTTGTTTTTTTCAATTAGAGAGTTGCTGATCTGGACTGACGGTATTCAATTCACTTCATCCGCAAGGATGGTATTTAATCAGAGAGTAGCTGATCCAGAGGTTCGGGATTTAATCAGAGAGTAGCTTATCCGTATGGATTGGATTCAATCGGAGATTAGCTGATCAGGAGGGTCGGGATTTAATCAGAGAGTAGCAGATCCAGTGGGATGGCACTCAATCAGAGAGTAGCTGAACTGGAGAGATGGGATTTAATCAGACCGTTGCTGATCCGGATGGTGGGGATTTAATCAGAGAGTAGCTTATCTGGAGGGACGAGATTCAATCAGAGAGTAACTGATCTGGAGGGATGGGATTCAATCGGAGTGTAGTTGTTCCACAGTGATGGGAGTAAATTGTAGAGGAGCTGATCTGGATGGATGGGATTCAATCGGAGATTAGTTGATCCGGAGTGACGGGATTTAATTGAAGCGTAGCTGATACGGAGAGTAGCTTATCCGGATGGATGGTATTCAATCAGAGAGGAACTGATGCGGAAGGACCAGATTTGCAGTTAATTGGAGCATAGCTGATCCGGAGTGACATGATTTAATCGGAGAGTATCTGATCCAGAGGGACAGGATTTTATCGGAGAGTAGCTGATCCGGAGGGTCGGGATTTAATCAGATATTACCTTATCAGGAGGGGCGAGATTTAATTGGAGAGTAGCTGATCCGGAGGGAAAGGTTTTAATAGGAGAGTAGATGATCCACAGGAATGGGATTTGATCGGAGACTAGCTTATCCAGATGGATGGGATTTAATCGGAGAGCAGCTGATCCGGAGAGAGGGGATTCAATTAGTGAATAGTTGATATGGAGGGATGGGACTTAATCAGAGAGTAGCTTATCCAGTAGCATGGGATTTAATCAGAGAGTAGCTAATCCGGAGGGAAGGGAATTAATCAGAGAGTAGTTGATCCACAGGGATGGGATTTAATTAGAGACCAGCTGAACTGGAGGGACGTGATTTAATTGGAGCATAGCCGGACCGGAGGGACGGGATTTAATCAGATATTAGCTGATTTATTCTGTCGGGATTTGATCAGAGAGTAGTTGAACTGGAGGGATGTTATTTAATCGCAGAGTAGCTGATCCAGTGGGATGGGATTCAATCAGAGCATAGCTGATTTGGAGGGATGGGATTCAAACAGAGAGTTGCTGATCCGGTGCGATGGCACTCAATCGGACACTAGCTGAACTGGAGAGATGGGAGTTAATCGGAGCATAGTTGATCAGGAGGGAGGGGATTTAATCAGAGAATAGCTTAACTGGAGGGATGGGATTCAATCGGAGTTTAGTTGATCCAGAGTGATGGGATTTAATCATAGAGTAGCTGAGCCTGAAAGATGGGATTCAATCAGAGAGTAGTTGATCCAGAGTGACGGGATTAAATTGAAGCATGGCTGATCCGGAGAGTAGCTGATCCAGATGGTCGGTATTCAAGCAGAGAGTAGCTGATCCGGAGGGAGCGGATTTAATCGGAGAGCAACTGACCTGGTGGGACGGGATTTTATCAGAGAGTAATTCATCTGCAGGGATGGTATTTAAACAGTGAGTAGCTGATCTGGTGGTTCGGAATTTAATCAGAGAGTAGCTTATCCATAGGGATTGGATTCAATTGGTTCGTAGCTGATCCGAAGGGATGGGATTTAATTGGAAAGTAGCTGATCCGATGGGATGGGATTCAATCACAGAGTAGCTGATCTGGAGGGATGGGATTCAATCAGACAGTAGCTGATCCGGTGGGATGGGACTCAATCGGACAGTAGCTGAACTGGAGAGATGAGATTTCATCGGAGCATAGCTGATCCAGAGGCGAGTGATTTAATAAGAGAGTAGCTTATCTGGAGGGACGAGATTCAATCAGAGAGTTGCTGAACTAGAGGGACGGAATTTAATCAGAGCATAGCTGATCCGGAGAGTAGCTGATCTGGATTAATGCTATTCAATCAGGGAGTAGCTGAACTGGAGGGATGGGATTTAATCAGAGTGTAGCTGAACCAGACGGAAGGGATTTAGTCAGAGAGCAGCTGATCCGGAGGAACTGGAGATAATAGGAGAGCAGCTGACCCAGTGGGACGGGATTTTATCAGAGAGTAGTTCATCCACAGGGATGATATTTAACCAGAGAGTAGCTGAACTGGAGGGTCGGGATTTAATCAGAGAGTAGCTTATCCAGAGGGTTGGGATTGAATCGGAGAGTACTTGATGCGGAGTGACAGGATTTAATCGGAGCGCAGCTAATCCAGAGAGTAGCTGATCTGGATTGACAGTATTCAATTAAAGACTAGCTGATCCGGAGGGACGGGATTTATTCAGAGAGTAGTTGCTCCACAGGGATGGGAATTAATTAGAGACTTGCTGAACTGGATGGATTGGATTAAATTGGAGTGTAGCCGAACCGGAGGGACGGGATTTAATCAGAGAGTGGCTGACCTATTCTGTCGGGATTTGATCAGAGAGTAGTTGATCCAGAGTGATGGTATTTAATCGGAGAGTAGCTGATCCGGCGGGATGGGATTCAGTCAGAGAGTAGCTGATCTGGAGGGATGGGATTCAATCAGAGAGTTGCTAATCCGGTGGGATGGGATCAATCGGAGAGTAGCTGAACTGGAGAGATGGGTTTTAATCGGAACGTAGCTGATCCGGACGGTCAGGATTTAATCAGAGAGTAGCTTATCTGGAGGGACGAGATTCAATCAGAGAGTAGCTGGACTGGAGGGATGGGATTCAATCGGCGGCTATTTGATCCAAAGTGATTTGATTTAATTGAACAGGAGCTGAACCGGATGGGACGCAATCGGAGACTAGTTGATCCGGAGTGACGGGATTTGATGGAAGCGTAGCTGATCCAGAGAGCAGCTGATCCGCATGGACTGTCTTCAATCAGAGAGCAGCTGATCCGGAGGGACCAGATTTAGTCGGAGATCAGCTGACCCGGTATGACGGGATTTTATCAGAGAGTAGTTCAATCGCAAGGATAGTATTTACTCGGAGAGTAGCTGATCCGGAGGGATTGGATTCAATTGGAGAGTATCTGATCCGGAGGGTCAGAATTTAATCAGAGTGTAACTTATCCGGAGGGATGGGATTGAATCAGACAGTAGTTGATCCAGAGTGACGGTATTTAATCGGAGCGCAGCTGATCCAGAGTAGCTGACCCAGATTGATGGTATTAAATTAGACTGTAGCTGATCCAGAGTGACGGGATTTAGTCAGAGAGTAGCTTATCCGTAGGGATTGGATTCAATCAGAGAGTAGCTGATCCAGAGGGTCGGGATTTAATCAGAGAGTAGCTTATCCAGAGGGATGGGATTTAGTCGGAGCATAGCTGATCCAGAGAGTAGCTGATCCGGATCGACGGTATTCAATTAGAGTAGCTGAACCGGAGGGACGGAATTTATTCAGAGAGTAGTTGATCCGGAGGGATGGAATTTAATTAGAGACAAGCTGAACTGCAGGTTCGGAATTTAATCAGTGTGTAGCTTATCCGGAGGGAAGGGATTGAATCGGAGAGTAGTTGATCCGGAGTGACGGGATTTAATCGGAGCGCAGCTGGTCCAGAATGTGGCTGATCCGGATTGACGGTATTCAATTCATTTCATCCGCAAGGATGGCATTTAAGTGGAGAGTAGCTGATCCGGAGGTCTGGGATTTAATCAAACAATAGCTTATTCGTAGAGATTGGATTCAATTGGAGAGTTGCTGATCCGGAGGGTCGGGATTTAATCAGAGGGTAGTTTATCTGGAGGGACGAGATTCAAACAGAGAGTAGATGATCTGGAGGGATGGGATTCAATCGGAGTGTTGTTGATCCAGATTGATGTGACTTAATTGTAGAGGCGCTGATCTGGATGGATGGGATTCAATCAGAGAGTAGTTGATCCGGAGTGACGGTATTTAATTGAAGCGTAGCTGATCCGAAGAGTAGCTGATCCAGATGGACGGTATTCAATAAGAGAGTAACTGATGCGGAGGGACCAGATTTAATCGGAGATCAGCTGACCCGCTGTAACGGGATTTTATCAGATAGTAGTTCATCCACAAGGATGGTATTTAATCAAAGAGTATCAGATCCGGAGGATCGGGATTTAATCAGAGAGTAGCTGATCCATAGGGATTGGATTCAATCAGAGAGGAGCTGATCAGGAGAATCGGGATTTAATCAGAGAGTAGCCTATCCCGAGGGATGGGATTGAATCGGACAGTAGTTGATCCGGAGTGACGGGATTTAATCGGAACGCAGCTGATCCATAGAGCAGCTGATCCGGATTGACAGTATTCAATTAAAGAGCAGCTGATCTGGAGGGACGGGATTTATTCAGCGAGTAGTTGATCCACAGGGATGGGATTTAATTAGAGACTAGCTGAACTGGATGGGCGGGATTTAATTAGAGAGTAAACAAACCGGAGCAACGGGAATTAATCAGAGAGTAGCTGATCTATTCTGACGGGAATGGATCAGAGAATAGTTGATCTGGAGGGATGGTATTTAATCGGAGAGTAGCTGATACGGTGGGGTGGGATTCAATCAGAGAGCAGCTGATCTGGTGGCATGGGATTCAATAAGAGAGTAGCTGATCTGGAGGGATGGGATTCAATCGGAGATTTGCTGATCCGGTGGGATGGTACTCAATCGGAGATTGGCTGAACAGGAGACATGGGATTTAATCGGAGCGTAGCTGATACAGAGAGTAGCTGATCCGAATTGATGGTATTCAATTAGAGATTAGCTGATCCGGATTGATGGTATTTAATAGGAGCATAGCTGATCTGGAGGTTCGGGATTTAATCAGAGAGTAGCTTATCCGTATGGATTGGATTCAATTGGAGAGTAGCTGATCAGGAGGGTCGGGATTTAATCAGAGGGTAGTTTATATGGAGGGACGAGATTCAAACAGAGAGTAGATGATCTGGAGGGATGGGATTCAATGGGAGTGTTGTTGATCCAGATTGATGTGACTTAATTGTAGAGGCGCTGATCTGGATGGATGGGATTCAATCAGAGAGTAGTTGATCCGGAATGACGGTATTTAATTGAAGCGTAGCTGATCCGAAGAGTAGCTGATCCAGATGGACGGTATTCAATAAGAGAGTAACTGATGCGGAGGGACCAGATTTAATCGGAGATCAGCTGACCCGCTGTAACGGGATTTTATCAGATAGTAGTTCATCCACAAGGATGGTATTTAATCGAAGAGTAGCAGATCCGGAGGATCGGGATTTAATCAGAGAGTAGCTGATCCATAGGGATTGGATTCAATCGGAGAGGAGCTGATCAGGAGAATCGGGATTTAATCAGAGAGTGGCCTATCCGGAGGGATGGGATTGAATCGGACAGTAGTTGATCCGGAGTGACGGGATTTAATCGGAACGCAGCTGATCCATAGAGCAGCTGATCCGGATTGACAGTATTCAATTAAAGAGCAGCTGATCTGGAGGGACGGGATTTATTCAGCGAGTAGTTGATCCACAGGGATGGGATTTAATTAGAGACTAGCTGAACTGGATGGGTGGGATTTAATTAGAGAGTAAACAAACCGGAGCAACGGGAATTAATCAGAGAGTAGCTGATCTATTCTGACGGGAATGGATCAGAGAATAGCTGATCTGGAGGGATGGTATTTAATCGGAGAGTAGCTGATATGGTGGGGTGGGATTCAATCAGAGAGCAGCTGATCTGGTGGCATGGGATTCAATAAGAGAGTAGCTGATCTGGAGGGATGGGATTCAATCGGAGATTTGCTGATCCGGTGGGATGGTACTCAATCGGAGATTGGCTGAACAGGAGACATGGGATTTAATCGGAGCGTAGCTGATACAGAGAGTAGCTGATCCGGATTGATGGTATTCAATTAGAGATTAGCTGATCCGGATTGATGGTATTTAATAGGAGCATAGCTGATCCGGAGGTTCGGGATTTAATCAGAGAGTAGCTTATCCG
Source organism: Isurus oxyrinchus (assembly GCA_026770705.1). Lineage (NCBI taxonomy): Eukaryota > Metazoa > Chordata > Chondrichthyes > Lamniformes > Lamnidae > Isurus > Isurus oxyrinchus. The sequence goes on along the minus strand of JANJGN010004511.1, from coordinate 14,583 downwards.
TATGGATTGGATTCAATTGGAGAGTAGCTGATCAGGAGGGTCGGGATTTATTCAGAGAGTAGCTTATCCGGTGGGATGAGATTCAATCAGTCTGTAGCTGAACTGGAGAGAGGGGATTTGATCGGAGCGTAGCTGATCCAGAGGGTTGGGATTTAATCAGAGAGTAGCTGATCTGAGGGACGAGATTCAATCAGAGATTAGCTGATCTGGAAGGATGGGTTTCAATCGGAGAGGAGTTGATCCGGAGAGATAGGATTTAATTGAAGCGTAGCTGATACGAAGAGTAGCTGATCCGGATGGACGGTATTCAATCAGAGAGTAACTGACGCAGAGGGACCAGGTTTGCAGTTAATTCGAGCATAGCTGATCCGGAGTGACGTGATTTAATTGGAGAGTAGCTGATCCAGAGGGACAGGATTTTATCGGAGACTAGCTGATCCGGAGGGTCGGGATTTAATCAGAGATTACCTTATCTGGAGGGACGAGATTTAATTGGAAAGTAGCTGATCCGGAGGGAAAGGATTTAATTGGAGAGTAGATGATCCACAGGAATGGGATTTGATCGGAGACTAGCTTATCCAGATGGATGGGATTTAATCGGAGAGCAGCTGATCCGGAGAGAGGGGATTCAATCAGTGAATAGTTGATATGGAGGGATGGGAAATAATCAGAGAGTAAATTATCCAGTAGCATGGGATTTAATCGGAGAGTAGCTAATCCGGAGGGAAGGGATTTAATCAGAGAGTAGTTGATCCACAGGGATGGGATATAATTAGAGACCAGCTGAACTGGAGGGACGTGATTTAATTGGAGCATAGCCGAATCGGAGGGACAGGATTTGATCTGAGAGTAGCTGACCTATTCTGTGGGGATTTGATCAGAGAGTAGATGAACGGGAGGGATGTTATTTAAACACAGAGTAGCTGATCTGGTGCGATGGGACTCAATCGGAGAGTAGCTGAACTGGAGAGATGCGATTTAATCGGAGCGCAGTTGAACAGGAGGGTCGGGATTTAATCATAGAGTAGCTTATCTGGAGGGATGGGATTCAATCAGAGTTTAGTTGATCCAGAGTGATGGGATTTAATCATAGAGGAGCTGATCCGGACGCATGGGATTCAATCAGAGAGTAGTTGGTCCAGAGTGACAGGATTTAATTGAAGCATAGCTAATCCGGAGAGTAGCTGAACCAGATGGACGGTATTCAAGCAGAGAGTAGCTGATTGAGAGGGACCAGTTAAATCAGAGAGCAGCTGACCCGGTGGGATGGGATTTTATCAGAGAGTAGTTCATCCGCAGGGATGGTATTTAAACAGTGAGTAGCTGATCCGGTGGTTTGCAATTTAATCTGAGAGTAGTTTATCCATAGGGATTGGATTCAATTGGATAGTAGCTGATCCAGAGGGATGGGATTTAATTGGAGCGTAGCTGATCCGGAGGGATGAGTGTTAATCGGAGAGTACATAATCCAGAGGGAAGGGATTTAATCAGAGTGTAGTTGATCCGGATGGATGGGATGAAATCGGAGAGGAGCTGATACAGACAGACAGCATTCAATCGGAGAGTAGTTGAGGTAGAGTGACGGGATTTAATTGGAGCGTAACTGATGCAGAGGGTAGCTAATCTGGATTGATGGTATTCAATCAGAGAGTAGCTGATCCAGAGGGAGGTGATTTATTCAGAGTGTAGTTGATACACAGGACTGGGATTTAATCAGAGAGTAGCTGAACTGGAGAGACCGGATTTAATTTGACTGTCGCTGAACCAGAGAGACAGTAGTTAATCAGAGAGCAGATGATCCTGAGGGACTGGATATAATCGGAGAGCAGCTGACCTGGTGGGACGTGATTTTATCAGAGAGCAGATCATCAGGAGGGATGATAATTAATTGGGGGTAGCTGATCCGGAGAGTAACTGATCTGGAATGATGTGATTCAAACAGAGAGTAGCTGATCCAGAGGGAGGGGATTTATTCAGAGAGTAGTTGATCCACAGGGCTGAGATTTAATCAGAGAGTAGCGGAACTGGAGGGACGGGATTTAATCGGAGTGTAGCTGAACAGGAGGGATGGGATTATATCACAGCATAGCTGATTTGGAGGGATGGGATTCAATCAGAGAGTTGCTGATCCGGAGGGAGGGGATTTATTCAGAGAGTAGTTGATCCACAGGGCTGGGATTTAATCAGAGAGTAGCTGAACTGAAGGGACGGGATTTAATCGGAGAATAGCCGATCCGGAGGGATGGGATAATATCAGAGCGTAGCTGATTTGGAGGGATGGGATTCAATCAGAGAGTTGTTGATCCGGTGCAACGGGACTCAATCGGAGAGTAGCTGAACTGGAGGGATGGGATTTAATCGGAGGGTAGTTGATCAGGAGGGTCGGGATTTAATCAGAGAGTAGCTTATCAGGAGGGACGAGATTCAATCAGAGAGTAGCTAATCTGGAGGGATGGGAATCAAGCGGAATGTAGTTGATCCAGAGTGATGGGATTTAATCATAGAGGAGCTCATCCGGATGGATGGGATTCAATCAGAGAGTAGTTGACCCAGAGTGACGGGATATAATTGCAGCGTAGCTGATCCGGATGGACGGTATTCAAGCAGGGAGTAGCTGATCTGGAGGGACGGGATTTATTCAGAGAGTAGTTGATCCACAGGGAAGGGATAACATTAGAGCCTAGCTGAACTGGAGAGATGGGATTAAATCGGAGCATAGTTGGTCAGGAGGGTCGGGATTTAATCAGAGAGTAGCTTATCTGGAGGGATGGGATTCAATCAGAGTTTAGTTGATCCAGAGTGATGCGATTTAATCGTAGAGGAGCTGATCCGGATGGATGGGATTCAGTCAGAGAGTAGTTGATCCAGAGTGACGGGATTTAATTGCACCGTAGCTGATCCAGATGGACGGTATTCAAGCAGGGAGTAGCTGATCCGGAGGGACGGGATTTATTCAGAGAGTAGTTGATCCACAGGGAAGGGATTTCATTAGAGCCTAGCTGAACTGGAGGGACGGGATTTAATCGGAGCGTAGCCGAACCGGAGGGATGGGATTCATCCGCAGGGATGTTATTTAAACAGTGAGTAGCTGATCCGGTGGTTCGCAATTTAATCAGAGAGTAGCTTATCCATAGGGATTGGATTCAATTGGATACTGGCTGATCCGGAGGGATGGTATTTAATTGGAGCGTAGCTGATCCAGAGGGATGAGTGTTAATCGGAGAGTAGCTAATCCGGACGGAAGGGATTTAATCAGAATGTAGTTGATCCGGAAGGATGGGATGAAATCGGAGAGGAGCTGATACAGACAGACAGCATTCACTCGGAGAGTAGTTGATCCAGAGTGACGGGATTTAATCAGAGCGTAACTGATCTGGAGAGTAGCTGATCCGGATTGATGCTATTCAATTAGAGAATAGCTGATCCGGAGGATGGGATTTATTCAGAGAGTAGTTGATCCACAGGGAAGGGATTTAATTAGAGACTAGCTGAACTGGAGGGACGGGATTTAATCGGAGCGTAGCCAAACCGGAGGGATGGGATTCATTCAGAGAGTAGGTAAACTGGTGGGATGGAACTCAATTGTTGAGTAGCTGAAATGGAGAGAAGGGATTTAATCGGAGCGTATCTGATCTGGAGACTAGGGATTTAATCAGAGAGTAGCTTATCTGGAGGGACAAAATTCAATCAGAGAGTAGATGAACTGAATGGATGGGATTTAATCGGAGTGTAGCTGATCCGGAGAGTAGCTGATCTGGAATGGTGGTATTCAATCAGAGAGTAGTTGATCCACAGGGCTGGGATTTAATCAGAGAGTAGCTGAACTGCAGGGAGGGGTTTAATCGGATTGTAGCCGAACCAGAGGGATAGGGTTCATCCGCAGGGATGGTATTTAAACAGTGAGTAGCTGATCCGGTGGTTCGTAATTTAATCAGAGAGTAGCTTATCCGTAGGATTTGGAATCAATTGGATAGTAGTTGATCCGGAGTGACGGGATTTAATTGAAGCGTAGCTGATACGAAAAGTAGCTGATCCGGATGGACGGTATTCAATCAGAGAGTAACTGATGCGGAGGGACCAGGTTTGCAGTTAATTGGAGCATAGCTGCTCCGGAGTGACGTGATTTAATCGGAGAGTAGCTGATCCAGAGGGACAGGATTTTATCGGAGACTTGCTGATCTGCAGGGTCGGGATTTAATCAAATATTACATTATCTGAAGGGACGAGATTTAATTGGAGAGTAGCTGATCCGGAGGGAAAGGATTTAATTGGAGAGTACATGATCCACAGGAATGGGATTTGATCGGAGACTAGCTTATCCAGATGGATGGGATTTAGTCAGATAGCAGCTGATCCGGAGAGAGGGGATTCAATCAGTGAATAGTTGATATGGAGGGATGGGAAATAATCAGAGAGTAAATTATCCAGTAGCATGGGATTTAATCAGAGAGTAGCTAATCCGGAGGGAAGGGATTTAATCAGAGAGTAGTTGATCCACAGGGATGGGATTTAATTAGAGACCAGCTGAACTGGAGGGACGTGATTTAATTGGAGCATAGCCGAATCGGAGGGACGGGATTTGATCAGAGAGTAGCTGACCTATTCTGTGGGGATTTGATCAGAGAGTAGTTGAACCGGAGGGATGTTATTTAATCACAAAGTACCTGATCCGGTGGGATGGGATTCAATCAGAGCGTAGCTGATTTGGAGGGATGGGCTTCAAACAGAGAGTTTCTGATCCGGTGCGATGGGACTCAATCGGAGAGTAGCTGAACTGGAGAGATGGGATTAAATCGGAGCATAGTTGATCAGGAGGGTCGGGATTTAATCAGAGAGTAGCTTATCTGGAGGGATGGGATTCAATCGGAGTTTACTTGATCCAGAGTGATGGGATTTAATCGTAGAGGAGCTGATCCGGATGGATGGGATTCAATCAGAGAGTAGTTGATCCAGAGTGACAGGATTTAATTGAAGCATAGCTAATCAGGAGAGTAGCTGATCCGGATGGATGGTATTCAAGCAGAGTAGCTGATCCAGAGGGACCGGTTTAATCGGAGAGCAGCTGACCCGGTGGGACGGGATTTTATCAGAGAGTAGTTCATCCGCAGGGATGGTACTTAAACAGTGAGTAGTTGATCAGGTGGTTTGCAATTTAATCAGAGAGTAGCTTATCCATAGGGATTGGATTCAATTGGATAGTAGCTGATCCAGAGGGATGGGATTTAATTGGAGCGTAGCTGATCCGGAGGGATGAGTGTTAATCGGAGTGTAGATAATCCAGAGGGAAGGGATGTAATCAGAGTGTAGTTGATCCGGATGGATGGGATGAAATCAGAGAGGAGCTAATACAGACAGACAGCATTCAATCGAGGAGTAGTTGATCTAGAGTGAGAGGATTTAATTGGAGCGTAACTGATGCGGAGAGTAGCTTATCTGGATTGATGGTATTCAATCAGAGAGTAGCTGATCCAGAGGGACGGGACTAATTCAGAGAGTATTTGATCCACAGGGCTGGTATTTAAACAGAGAGTGCTGAACCGGAGGGACGGGATGTAATTGGAGTATACCTGAATCAGAGGGACATGATTTAATCAGAAAGCTGCTGATCCGGAGGGACCGGATATAATCAGAGAGCAGCTGACCCGGTGGGATGGGATTTTATCAGAGAGTAGTTCATCCTGAGGGATGATATTGAACTGGAGAGTAGCTGATCTGGAGGGTCGAGATTTAAATCAGCGAGTAGCTTATCCGGAGGGATGGGATTGAATCAGAGAGTAGTTGATCTGGAGTGATGGGATTTAATCGGAGCGCAGCTGATCCAGAGAGTAGCTCATCTGGATTGACGGTATTCAATTACAGAGTAGCTGATCCGGAGGGTCGCGATTTAATAAGAGAGTAGCTGGCCTGTTCTGAGGGTATTTGATCAGAGATTATTTGATCTGGAGGGATGGGATTTAATCAGAGAGTAGCTGATCTGGAGGGACCGGATTTAATCGGCGCGCTGTTGATCTGGAGAGTAGCTGATCTGGATTGATGGTATTCGATCATAGAGTAGCTGATCCAGAGGGACGGGATTAATTCAGAGAGTAGTTGATCCTCAGGGCTGGGATTTAATCAGAGAGTAGCTGATTTGGAGAGATTGGGATTTAATTGGAGCATAGCTGATGTGGTGGGATGAGATTTAATCGGGGAGTAGCTGATCCAGAAGGACATGATTTCATCGGAGAGTAGCTGATCCAGGAGGATGGGACTCAGTCGGGGAGTAGCTAATTTTGATAGAGTGGGATTAAATCGGAGCGTAGCTGACCCAGAGGGATGGGCTTTAATGGGAGAGTAGCTGATCCGGAGGGTAGGGATTTAATCAATGAGTAGCTGACCTGTTCTGACGGGATTTGATCAGAGTGTAGTTGAACCGGAGGGATGATATTTAATCGGAGAGTAGATGATCTGGTGGGATGGGATTCAATCAGAGAGTAGCTGATCTGAAGGAATGGGATTCAATCAGAGAGTAGCTGAACTGGAGACACGGGATTTAATCGGAGCATAACTGATCCATTCAGTAGCTGATCTAGATTGTTGGTATTCAATCAGAGAGTAGTTGATCCCCTGGGCTGGGATTTAATCAGAGAGTAGCTGAACTGGACAGACGGGATTTAATTGGAGTGTAGCTGAACCAGATGGACAGGATTTAATCAGAGGGCAGAAGATCCGGAGGGACCGGATATAATCGGAAAGCAGACCTGTTCTGACGGGATTCGATCAGAGAGTTGCTGATCCGGAGGGACGGGATTTCTTCAGAGAGACATTGATCCACCTGGATGGGATTTATTCAGAGACTAGTTGAACTGGAGGGACGGGATTTAATTGGAGCGTAGCCGAACCGGATGGACAGGATATAATCAAAGAGTAGCTGACCTATTCTGATGGGATGTGATCCGAGAGTAGTTGATCCGGAGGTCTTCTATTTAATCGGAGAGTAGCTGATTAGATGTGATGGGAATCAATCAGAGAGTAGCTGATCCGGAGGGTTGGAATTTAATCAGAGAGTAGCTGACCTGTTCTGATGGGATTTGATCAGAGAATATTTGATCTGGAGGGAAGGTATTTAATCGGAGAGTAGCTGTCCCAGTGGGATGGGATTCAATCAGAGAGCAGCTGATCTGGAGGGATGGGATTCAATCAGAGAGTAGGTGATCCAGGGGAATGGGATTCAGTCGGAGAGTAGCTGATCTGGAGAGATTTGGATTTAACTGGAGCATAGCTGATCTGGAGGGATGGAATTCAATCAGAGAGACGCTGATCCAGTGGGATGGGATTGAGTCAGAGAGTAGCTGATCTGGAGTGATTGGGATTTAATCGGAGCGTAGCTGATCCAGATTGACAGACTTAAATTAGAGAGTAGCTGATCCATGGGGACGGGATTTATTCAGAGAGGAGTTGATGCACAGGGTTGGGATTTAATCAGAGACTAGGTGAAATTGAGGGACGGGATTTAATTGGAGCGTAGCCAAACCAGAGGGATGGGATTTAATCAGAGAGTAGCTGACCTATTCTGACAGTATTTGATCAGAGAGTAGTTGATCCAGAGGGATGGTATTTAATCGGAGAGTAGCTGATCTGTTGGGATGGGATTCAATCAGAGAGTAGCTGATCTGGAGGGATGGGATTTAATTGGAGCGTAGCTGATCCGGATTGACGGTCTTAAATTAGACAGTAGCTGATCCAGGGGGACGGGATTTATTCAGAGAGGAGTTGATGCACAGGGATGGGATTTAATCAGAGACTAGGTGAAATTGAGGGACGGGATTTAATTGGAGCATAGCCAAACCAGAGGGACGGGATTTAATCAGAGAATAGCTGACCTATTCTGACAGTATTTGATCAGAGAGTAGTTGATCTGGAGAGATGTTATTTAATCGCAGAGTAGCTGATCAGGTAGGATGGGATTCAATCAGAGCGTAGCTGATTTGGAGGGATGGGATTCAAACAGAGAGTTGCTGACCGGTGCGATGGGACTCAATCGGAGAGTAGCGTAACTGGAGAGATGGGATTCAATCGAAGTATAGTTGATCCAGAGTGATGCGATTTAATCGTAGAGGAGCTGATCCGGACGGATGGGATTCAATCAGAGAGTAGTTGATCCAGAGTGACAGGATTTAATTGAAGCATAGCTAATCAGGAGAGTAGCTGATCCGGATGGATGGTATTCAAGCAGAGAGTAGCTGATACGGAGGGACCAGTTAAATTGGAGAGCAGCTGACCCGGTGGGACGGGATTTTATCAGCGAGTAGTTCATCCACAGGGATGGTATTTGAACAGCAAGTAGCCGATCCGGTGGTTCGCAATTTAATCAGACAGTACCTTATCCATAGGGATTTGATTCAATTGGATAGTAGCTGATCCAGAGGGATGGGATTTAATTGGAGCGTAGCTGATCTGGAGGGATGAGTGTTAATCGGAGAGTAAATAATCCAGAGGGAAGGGATTTAATCAGAGTGTAGTTGATCCGGATGGGTGGGCTGAAATCAGAGAGGAGCTGATACAGACAGACAGCATTCATTCGGGGAGTAGTTGGTCTAGAGTGAGGGGATTTATTTGGAGCATAACTGATGCGGAGGGTAGCTAATCTGGATTGATGGTATTCAATCAGAGAGTGCTGAACTGGAGGGACGGGATGCAATTGGAGTGTACCTGAATCAGAGGGACAGGATTTAATCAGAGAACTGCTGATCCAGAGGGACTGGATATAATCGGAGAGCAGCTGATCCGGTGGGATGGGATTTTATAAGAGAGTAGTTCATCCTGAGGGATGATATTTAATTGGAGAGTAGCTGATCCGCAGGGTCGGGATTTAATCAGCGAGTAGCTTATCCGGAGGGATGGGATTGAATCAGAGAGTAGTTGATCCGGAGTGATGGGATTTAATCGGAGCGCAGCTGATCCAGAGAGTAGCTCATCCGGATTGACGGTATTCAATTAGATTAGCTGATCCGGAGGGTCGCGATTTAATCAGAGAGTAGGTGCCCTGTTCTGAGGGTATTTGATCAGAGATTATTTGATCCGGAGGGATGGGATTTAATCGGAGAGTAGCTGATCTGGAGGGACCGGATTTAATCGGCGCGCAGTTGATCCGGAGAGTAGCTGATCGGGATTGATGGTATTTGATCAGAGAGTAGCTGATCCAGAGGGATGGGATTAATTCAGAGAGTAGTGGATCCTCAGGGCTGGGATTTAATCAGAGAGTAGCTGATTTGGAGAGATTGTGATTTAATTGGAGCGTAGCTGATGCGGAGGAACCGGATTTGATCGGAGAGGCTGATCCAGAAGGACATGATTTCTTCGGAGAGTAGCTGATCCAGGGGGATGGGACTCAGTCGGGGAGTAGCTGATCTTGATAGAGTGGGATTTAATCGGAGCGTAGCTAACCCAGAGGGATGGGCTTTAATGGGAGAGTAGCTGATCCGGAGGGTCGGGATTTAATCAATGAGTAGCTGACCTGTTCTGACGGGATTTGATCAGAGTGCAGTTGAACCGGAGGGATGATATTTAATCGGAGAGTAGCTGATCTGGTGGGATGGGATTCAATCAGAGTAGCTGATCTGAAGGAATGGGATTCAATTAGAGAGTAGATGAACTGGAGGCACGGGATTTAATCGGAGCATAGCTGATCTGTTCAGTAGCTGATCTGGATTGTTGGTATTCAGTCAGAGAGTAGTTGATCCCCTGGGCTGGGATTTAATCAGAGAGTAGCTGAACTGGACAGACGGGATTTAATTGGAGTGTAGCTGAACCAAATGGACAGGATTTAATCAGAGGGCAGAAGATCCGGAGGGACCGGATATAATCGGAAAGCAGACCTGTTCTGACGGGATTCGATCAGAGAGTTGCTGATCCGGAGGGACGGGATTTCTTCAGAGAGACATTGATCCACATGGATGGGATTTATTCAGAGACTAGTTGAACTGGAGGGACGGGATTTAATTGGAGTGTAGCCGAACCGGATGGACAGGATATAATCAAAGAGTAGCTGACCTATTCTGATGGGATGTGATCCGAGAGTAGTTGATCCGGAGGTCTTCTATTTAATCGGAGAGTAGCTGATTAGATGTGATGGGAATCAATCAGAGAGTAGCTGATCCGGAGGGTTGGTATTTAATCAGAGAGTAGCTGACCTGTTCTGATGGGATTTGATCAGAGAATATTTGATCCGGAGGGAAGGTATTTAATCGGAGAGTAGCTGTCCCGGTGGGATGGGATTCAATCAGAGAGCAGCTGATCTGGAGGGATGGGATTCAATCAGAGAGTAGGTGATCCAGAGGAATGAAACTCAGTCGGAGAGTAGCTGATCTGGAGAGATTGGGTTTTAATTGGAGCGTATCTGATCCGGATTGACGGTCTTAAATTAGAGAGTAGCTGATCCATGGGGACGGGATTTATTCAGAGAGTAGCTGATCTGGAGCGAGTGGGATTTAATTGGAGCGTAGCTGATCTGGATTGACGGTCTTAAATTAGAGAGTAGCTGATCCATGGGGACGGGATTTATTCAGAGAGGAGTTGATGCACAGGGATGGGATTTAATCAGAGACTAGGTGAAATTGAGGGACGGGATTTAATTGGAGCATAGCCAAACCAGAGGGACGGGATTTAATCATAGAGTAGCTGACCTATTCTGACAGTATCTGATCAGAGAGTAGTTGATCTGGAGAGATGTTATTTAATCGCAGAGTAGCTGATCAGGTAGGATGGGATTCAATCAGAGCGTAGCTGATTTGGAGGGATGGGATTCAAACAGAGAGTTGCTGACCGGTGCGATGGGACTCAATCGGAGAATAGAGTAACTGGAGGGATGGGATTCAATCAGAGTATAGTTGATCCAGAGTGATGGGATTTAATCGTAAAGGAGATGATCCGGACGGATGGGATTCAATCAGGGAGTAGTTGATCCAGAGTGACAGGATTTAACTGAAGCATAGCTAATCAGGAGAGTAGCTGATCCGGATGGACGGTATTCAAGCAGAGAGTAGCTGATACGGAGGGACCGGTTAAATCGGAGAGCAGCTGACCCGGTGGGACGGGATTTTATCAGAGAGTAGTTCATCCGCAGGGATGGTATTTGAACAGCGAGTAGCTGATCCGGTGGTTCGCAATTTAATCAGAGAGTAGCTTATCCATAGGGATTTGATTCAATTGGATAGTAGCTGATCCAGAGGGATGGGATTTAATTGGAGCGTAGCTGATCTGGAGGGATGAGTGTTAATCGGAGAGTAGATAATCCAGAGGGAAGGGATTTAATCAGAGTGTAGTTGATCCGGATGGGTGGGCTGAAATCGGAGAGGAGCTGATACAGACAGACAGCATTCATTCGGGGAGTGGTTGATCTAGAGTGAGGGGATTTATTAGGAGCATAACTGATGCGGAGGGTAGCTAATCTGGATTGATGGTATTCAATCAGAGAGTGCTGAACTGGAGGGACGGGATGCAATTGGAGTGTACCTGAATCAGAGGGACAGGATTTAATCAGAGAGCTGTTAATCTGGAGGCACCGGATATAATCGGAGAGCAGCTGACCCGGTGGGATGGGATTTTATCAGAGAGTAGTTCATCCTGAGGGATGATATTTAATTGGAGAGTAGCTGATCTGGAGGGTCAGGATTTAATCAGCGAGTAGCTTATCCGGAGGGATGGAATTGAATCAGCGAGCAGTTCTTCCGGAGTGATGGGATTTAATCGGAGCGCTGCTGATCCAGAGAGTAGCTCAATTGGATTGACGGTATTCAATTACACAGTAGATTTAATCAGAGAGTAGCTGGCCTGTTCTGAGGGTATTTGATCAGAGATTAGTTGATCTGGAGGGACCGGATTTAATCGGAGCGTGGCTGATCCGGAGAGTAGCTGATCTGGATTGATGGTATTCAATCAGAGAGTAGCTGGTCCAGACGGATGGGATTAATTCAGAGTAGTTGATTCTCAGGGCTGGGATTTAATCAGAGAGTAGCTGATTTGGAGAGATTGGGATTTAATTGGAGAGTAGCTGATCCAGAAGGACATAATTTCATCGGAGAGTAGCTGATCCAGGGGGATGGGACTCAGTCAGGGAGTAGCTGATCTTGATAGAGTGGGATTTAATCAGAGCGTAGCTAAACCAGAGGGATGGGCTTTAATGGGAGAGTAGCTGATCCGGAGGTTCGGGATTTAATCAATGAGTAGCTGACCTGTTCTGACGGGATTTGATCACAGTGCAGTTGAACGGGAGGGATGATATTTAATCAGAGAGTAGCTGATCTGGTGGGATGGGATTTAATCAGAGAGTAGCTGATCTGAAGGGATGAGATTCAATCAGAGAGTAGCTGAACTGGAGGCACGGGATTTAATCGGTACATAGCCGATCTGTTCAGTAGCTGATCTGGATTGATGGTATTCAATCAGAGAGTAGTTGATCCACTGGGCTGGGATTTAATCAGTGAGTAGCTGAACTGGGCGGACGGGATTCGATTGGAGTGTAGCTGAACCAGATGGACAGGATTTAATCAGAGGGCAGAAGATCCGGAGGGACCGGATATAATCGGAGAGCAGCTGACCCGGTGGGATGGGATTTTATCAGAGAGTAGTTTATCCGGAGGGATGATATTTAATTGTAGAATAGCTCAACCGGAGGGTCGGGTTTTAACCAGAGAGTAGCTTGACGGAAGGGATGTGTTTGAATCGGAGAGTAGTTGCTCCGCAGTGACTGGATTTAATTGGAGCGCTGCTGATCCAGAGAATAGCTGTTTCGGATAGATGGTACAAAATTAGAGAGTAGTGGATCCGGAGGGACTGGACTTATTCAGAGACTAGTTGATCCACAGGGGTGGGATTTTATCAGAGACTAGCTGAACTGGAGGGACGGTATTTAATTGGAGTGTAGCTGAACCAGAGGGGCAGGATTAAATCAGAGAGAAGATGATCCGGCGGGACCGGATATAATTGGAGAGCAGCTGACCCGGTGGGACGTGATTGAAACAGAGAGTAGATGAACTGGAAGGATGGGATTCAATCAGAGGCTTGCTGAACCGGTTGGATGGGTTTCAATTGGAGAGTAGCTAAACTGGAGAGATGGGATTTAATCAGAGCGTAGCTGATTCGGCAGGTCGAGATTTAATCAGAGAGTAGCTGATCTGGAGGGATGGGATTCAATCAGAGAGTAGCTGACATGTTCTGAGGGTATCTGATCAGAGAGTAGTTGATCCAAAGGGATGGTATTTAATTGGAGAGTAGCTGATCCGGTGGGATGGGATTGAAACAGCGAGTAGCTGATCTGGACGGATGGGATTCAATCAGAGGGCTGCTGATCCAGTGGAATGGGACGAGATTCGATCAGAGAGTAGTTGGTCTGGAGGGATAGGATTCATCGGAGTGTAGCTGATCCGGAGAGACGGGACTTAATCAGAGATTAGCAGTTCCAGAGGGACAGGATATTATTGGAGAGTAGCTGATCGGACTCAGTCGGAGAGTAGCTGATCTGGAGAGATTGGGATTTAATCAGAGCATAGCTGATGCAGAGGGAAGGGATTTTATCGGAGAGTAGCTGAGCTGGAGGGATGGGATTCAATGAGAGAGTAGCCGATCCAGGGGGATGTGACTCAGTCAGAGAGTAGCTGATCTGGAGGGATGGGATTCAATCAGAGAGTATCTGATACGGAGGGATGGGTTTAATTCAGAGAGTCGTTGATCCACAGGGCTGGGATTTAATCAGAGTGTAGCTGAAATGGAGGGACGGGATTTAATTGGAGTGTAGCTGAACCAGAGGGATAGGATTTAATCAGAGAGCAGCTGATCCGGAGGGTCCAGATATAATCTGAGAGCAGCTGAACCAGTGGGACGGGATTCTATCAGAGAGTAGATCATCCAGAGGGATGATATTTAATTGGAGAGTAGCTGATCCGGCGGGTCGGGATTTAATCAGAGAGTAGTTTATCTGGAGGGAGGGGATTGAATCAGATAGTAGTGGATCCGGAGTGATGGCATTTAATTGGAGCACAGCTGATCCAGAGAGTAGATGATCCGGATTGACGGTATACAATTAGAGAGCAGCTGATCCAGGGGGACGGGATTTATTCAGAGAGCAGTTGATCCTCATGGATGGGATTTAATCAGAGCCTAGCTTAACTGGAGGGACGGGATTTAATTGGAGAGTAGCCAAACCGGAGGGACGGGATTTAATCAGATAGTAATTGAGCTATTCTGACGGGATTTGATCAGAGAGTATTTGATCCAGAGGGATGGAATTTAATCGGAGAGTAGCTGATCCAGTGGGATGGGATTCAATCAGAGAGTAGCTGAACCAGAGGGTCAGGATTTAATCAGGGAGTAGCTGAACTGGAGGGACAGGATTTAATCAGAGCGTAGCTGATCCGGAGAGTAGCTGATCTGGATTGATGGTATTCAATCAGAGAGTAGCTGATGCAGAGGGATGGGATTAATTCAGAGAGCAGTTGATCCACGGGGATGGGATTTGATCAGAGAACAGCTGATCAGGAGGGACCGGATATAATCTGAGAGCAGCTGACCTGAAGGGATGGGATTTTATCAGAGTGTAGTTCATCC
>JANJGN010004510.1:0-32644 GCA_026770705.1 Isurus oxyrinchus | reverse complement strand
ACCCCCCCCAGAGGGACTGGTATTACTGTGTTCCCAGCACAGGGACTGTACATCAGGGTGTTCACCCCCCCCAGAGGGACTGGTATTACTGTGTTCCCAGCACAGGGACTGTAAGATCAGGGTGTTCACCCAGAGGGACTGGTATTACTGTGTTCCCAGCACAGGACTGTAACATCAGGGTGTTCCCCCAGAGAGACTGGTATTACTGTGTTCCCAGCACAGGGACTGTAACATCAGGGTGTTCCCCAGAGGGACTGGTATTACTGTGTTCCCAGCACAGGGACTGTAAGATCAGGGTGTTCCCCCCACCCCCCCAGAGGGACTGGTATTACTGTGTTCCCAGCACAGGGACTGTAACATCAGGGTGTTCACCCAGAGGGACTGGTATTACTGTGTTCCCAGCACAGGGACTGTAACATCAGGGTGTTCACCCAGAGGGACTGGTATTACTGTGTTCCCAGCACAGGGACTGTAACATCAGGGTGTTCACCCAGAGGGACTGGTATTACTGTGTTCCCAGCACAGGGACTGTAACATCAGGGTGTTCACCCCAGAGGGACTGGTATTACTGTGTTCCCAGCACAGGGACTGTAACATCAGGGTGTTCCCCCCCCAGAGGGGACTGGTATTACTGTGTTCCCAGCACAGGGACTGTAACATCAGGGTGTTCACCCCCCCCAGAGGGACTGGTATTACTGTGTTCCAGCACAGGGACTGTAACATCAGGGTCCCCCAGAGGCTGGTTTACTGTGTTCCCAGCACAGGGACTGTAACATCAGGGTGTCCCCCCCAGGACTGGTATTACTGTGTTCCCAGCACAGGGACTGTAACATCAGGGTGTTCACCCAGAGGGACTGGTATTACTGTGTTCCCAGCACAGGGACTGTAACATCAGGGTGTTCACCCCCCCCCAGAGGGACTGGTATTACTGTGTTCCCAGCACAGGGACTGTAACATCAGGGTGTTCACCCCCCCCCCCAGAGGGACTGGTATTAGTGTGTTCCCAGCACAGGGACTGTAAGATCAGGGTGTTCCCCCAGAGGACTGGTATTACTGTGTTCCCAGCACAGGGACTGTAACATCAGGGTGTTCACCCAGAGGGACTGGTATTACTGTGTTCCCAGCACAGGGACTGTAACATCAGGGTGTTCCCCCAGAGGGACTGGTATTACTGTGTTCCCAGCACAGGGACTGTAACATCAGGGTGTTCACCCCCCCCAGAGGACTGGTATTACTGTGTTCCCAGCACAGGGACTGTAACATCAGGGTGTTCCCCCCAGAGGGACTGGTATTACTGTGTTCCCAGCACAGGGACTGTAACATCAGGGTGTTCACCCAGAGGGACTGGTATTACTGTGTTCCCAGCACAGGGACTGTAACATCAGGGTGTTCACCCCCCCCAGAGGGACTGGTATTACTGTGTTCCCAGCACAGGGACTGTAACATCAGGGTGTTCACCCCCCCCCAGAGGGACTGGTATTAGTGTGTTCCCAGCACAGGGACTGTAAGATCAGGGTGTTCCCCCAGAGGGACTGGTATTACTGTGTTCCCAGCACAGGGACTGTAACATCAGGGTGTTCCCCCAGAGGGACTGGTATTACTGTGTTCCCAGCACAGGGACTGTAACATCAGGGTGTTCCCCCAGAGGGACTGGTATTACTGTGTTCCCAGCACAGGGACTGTAACATCAGGGTGTTCCCCCAGAGGGACTGGTATTACTGTGTTCCCAGCACAGGGACTGTAACATCAGGGTGTTCACCCCCCCAGAGGGACTGGTATTACTGTGTTCCCAGCACAGGGACTGTAACATCAGGGTGTTCACCCCCCCCCCAGAGGGGGACTGGTATTACTGTGTTCCCAGCACAGGGACTGTAACATCAGGGTGTTCACCCAGAGGGACTGGTATTACTGTGTTCCAGCACAGGGACTGTAAGATCTTTACAGACCTGTTTACTCGGGGGTTAAGTCACTCCACAGGCCAGTGAAGAGGTGGGGTGAGGGAGGGAGGGAGGGAAGAGGTGGGGTGGGTGAGGGAGGGAGGGAGGGAAGAGGCGGGTGAGGGAGGGAGGGAAGAGGTGGGTGAGGGAGGGAAGGAGGGAAGAGGGTGAGGGAGAGAGGGAGGGAAGAGGTGGGTGAGGGAGGGAGGGAAGAGGTGGGTGAGGGAGGGAAGAGGTGGGTGAGGGAGGGAAGGAGGGAAGAGGTGGGTGAGGAGGAGGGAAGGAGGGAAGAGGTGGGTGAGGGAGGGAGGGAAGAGGTGGGTGAGGGAGGGAGGGTAGAGGTGGGTGAGGGAGGGAGGGAGGGAAGAGGTGGGTGAGGGAGGGAGGGAAGAGGTGGGTGAGGGAGGGAGGGTAGAGGTGGGTGAGGGAGGAGGGAGGGAAGAGGTGGGTGAGGGAGGGAGGGAGGGAAGAGTGGGTGAGGGAGGGAGAGAAGAGGGGTGAGGGGAGGGAGGGAAGAGGTGGGTGAGGGAGGGAGAGCAAGAGGGTGAGGGAGGGAGGGAAACTTGTATAAACTCTTCCCATTAAAAACTCAATCACCGAAACAACTCCATTTCAAACCTCCCAGAAACTCTCTAAACCCCCAACGTTTCTGATTCTAACTCCCCGGGCCTGGTCCGGCCCCCACTCCCCCGCAACCCCCCCCCGCCCAGGACCCTACCCCCCTGGGGCCGGGATCAGTTTTTAATCTCTCAGTCCAGGGAGTGGGGAAAGCCCCCACTCTACCCCACCCTGGGCCGGTGGGAGGGGGGGGGAGATCAGTCCAGGGACAGGGAACGAGGCGGAGAACTCTTATTGAGGCCGAGCGAGGTCCCTTGTGTTTCGTTCAGTCCCCTCTTCTCTCTCTTTGTGTGTGTGTGTTGTGTGTGTGTGTGTGTCTGTGTGTGTGTGTCTGTTTTAATAATATTATATATAAAAAAAAAGCAGATCCGCAAAACGCATTAAATTTTCTTCATGAAAAGACAAAGCAGGAGGTGAACCAAGCGCAGAAATGAAAGGAGCAGCCTCTTCTGGAGCTTTCACAGCAACACAGAAAAAGTGGAGAAACGATAAAAGCATTTCACAGAGAACAGGAGATTTCACCTCCTCGAGAATCAAAACCAAAAACTAAATCCACATTTTCCCTCAAATCTTTTTTTTTTTTGTCTGTTTGGATTTTCGTCCCTCTTTTAAAAAAAAGGAACGAAAGCCAATTTATTTATTTTGTTTTTTTTTTCTTTGCAGGAAGCGTCAAGTTGCTCTGTGAGGGGTGGGGGCACGGGGCACAAAACCACCCCCTCCCCCCACCACCGACCGCTACCCCCAACCCCCACCCCCCCACCCCACCCCCCCCACCCCCCAACCCCCAGCCCCCAGCCCCCAACAACATCAAAAATCCGGCTGTCAGTACGGGGAGAACCGCTGCTTCTCCGATTTCTTTAGGATCTGGCTACCCGTGCCCACTTTGTCAGTCACGCTGCCCGCAGACCCTTTGGAAGGCACCACATTCAGCGCCAGCAGCGGGACAGGTTTCATGCCAATCAGACCGGAGACATAAGGGCTGTTCGATAGAGGGGTAGGGAGGCTGCCCGGCAGGTCAGGGATCGACGCAGGGGTGGAGGAAGGGGTGTCGAGGTCGGGGGACGGCAATTGAGCCTTTCTGGCAGCTGGACTTAGCACTTTCTAAACTGTGGAGAGAGAGGAAGAGGAAACAAACGGATGGGTTGGGAAAAACACAGTAGGCAAGACACAAGGACAAACAGGTTCACATTAGAAAAACCAGGTACACGGTTAAGGCAAATGGAACGTCCAGGATAAATAAAGGGGCCTGACCGGCGAGGTTTGTCAGCAGCGCTAAGGTCAGCCGAGACTCGCCCCGGTTATTAACGTTACTGTTACTGTTGTTATTATTTACAGGGTCACCACCGCAGCTCTAGTCGCGTTAGGCACAGCCACAAGGCAGTGAACAGGCAGCGTCACACTCGCACACGCGCATGCTCTGACGCGCACACAGCCATGCACACACACACACACGTACATGCACACACACCCCGCCACGTACACACACACACACCCCCCCGCCACGTACACACACACACCCCGCCACGTACACGCACACCCCGCCACGTACACGCACACCGCCACGTACACACACACACACACCGCCACGTACACACACACACACACCCCGCCACGTACACACACACACACACCCCGCCACGTACACACACACACACACCCCGCCACGTACACACACACACACCCCGCCACGTACACACACACACACCCCGCCACGTACACACACACACACACCCCGCCACATACACACACACACACACCCCGCCACATACACACACACACACCCCGCCACATACACACACACACACCCCGCCACGTACACACACCCCGCCACGTACACACACACACCCCGCCACGTACACACACACACACACCGCCACGTACACACACACACACACCCCGCCACGTACACACACACACACACCCCGCCACGTACACACACGCACACACACACCCCGCCACGTACACACACGCACACACACACCCCGCCACGTACACACACGCACACACACACCCCGCCACGTACACACACACACACCCCGCCACGTACACACACGCGCACACCCCGCCACGTACACACACGCGCACACCCCGCCACGTACACACACGCGCACACCCCGCCACGTACACACACGCGCACACCCCGCCACGTACACACACACACACCCCGCCACGTACACACACACACACCCCGCCACGTACACACACACACACGCACACACCCCGCCACGTACACACACGCACACACCCCGCCACGTACACACACACACAGCCACATATACACACACACCCCGCCACGTACACACACACACACACCCCGCCACGTACACACACACACACCCCGCCACGTACACACACACACACCCCGCCACGTACACACACACACACGCACACACCCCGCCACGTACACACACGCACACACCCCGCCACGTACACACACACACACAGCCACATATACACACACACCCCGCCACGTACACACACACACACACACCCCGCCACGTACACGCACACACACCCCGCCACGTACACACACATACACACACACACACCCCGCCACGTACACACACACACACCCCGCCACGTACACACACACACACCCCGCCACGTACACACACACACACCCCGCCACGTACACACACACACACCCCGCCACGTACACACACACACACCCCGCCACGTACACACACACATACACACCCCTCCACGTACACACACACATACACACCCCTCCACGTACACACACACACACACCCCGCCACGTACACACACACACACCCCGCCACGTACACACACACACACACCCCGCCACGTACACACACACACACACCCCGCCACGTACACACACACACACACCCCGCCACGTACACACACACACACACCCCGCCACGTACACACACACCCCGCCACGTACACACACACCCCGCCACGTACACACACACCCCGCCACGTACACACACACCCCGCCACGTACACACACACCCCGCCACGTACACACACACCCCGCCACGTACACACACACCCCGCCACGTACACACACACACACACCCCGCCACGTACACACACACACACACCCCGCCACGTACACACACACACACACCCCGCCACGTACACACACACACACACCCCGCCACGTACACACACACACACACCCCGCCACGTACACACACACACACACCCCGCCACGTACACACACACACACCCCGCCACGTACACACACACACACACACCCCGCCACGTACACACACACACACACCCCGCCACGTACACACACACACACACCCCGCCACGTACACACACACACACACCCCGCCACGTACACACACACACACACCCCGCCACGTACACACACACACACACCCCGCCACGTACACACACACACACCCCCCGCCACGTACACACACACACCCCGCCACGTACACACACACACACACCCCGCCACGTACACACACACACACACCCCGCCACGTACACACACACACCCCGCCACGTACACACACACACCCCGCCACGTACACACACACACACACCCCGCCACGTACACACACACACACCCCGCCACGTATACACACACACATACCCCGCCACGTACACACACACACACACACCGCCACGTACACACACACACACACCGCCACGTACACACACACACCGCCACGTACACACACACACCCCGCCACGTACACACACACACACCCAGCCACGTACACACACACACACCCCGCCACGTACACACACACACACCCCCCGCCACGTACACACACACACACCCCCCGCCACGTACACACACACACACACCCCGCCACGTACACACACACACACACCCCGCCACGTACACACACACACACACCCCGCCACGTACACACACACACACCCCGCCACGTACACACACACACACCCCGCCACGTACACACACACACACCCCGCCACGTACACACACACACACACCCCGCCACGTACACACACACACCCCGCCACGTATACACACACACATACCCCGCCACGTACACACACACACATACCCCGCCACGTACACACACACACATACCCCGCCACGTACACACACACACCCCGCCACGTACACACACACACACACCCCGCCACGTACACACACACACACCCCGCCACGTACACACACACACCCCGCCACGTACACACACACACACCCCGCCACGTACACACACACACACCCCGCCACGTACACACACACACCCCGCCACGTACACACATACACACACACCGCCATGTACACACACACCCTGCCACGTACACACACACTGACATGTACACACACAGCCATGCGCACACACACACACAGCCATATGTACACACACACACACAGCCATGTACACACACACACACAGCCATGTGTACACACACGCACACAGCCATGTGTACACACACGCACACAGCCATGTGTACACACACGCACACAGCCATGTGTACACACACGCACACAGCCATGTGTACACACACGCACACAGCCATGTGTACACACACGCACACTGCCATGTGTACACACACGCACACTGCCATGTGTACACACACGCACACTGCCATGTGTACACACACGCACACTGCCATGTGCGCACACACTGCCATGTGCGCACACACTGCCATGTACGCACACACTGCCATGTACGCACACACTGCCATGTACGCACACACTGCCATGCACGCACACACACACACACTGCCATGTACGCACACACACACGCACACACACACACCGCCACGTACACACACACCGCCACGTACACACACACCGCCACGTACACACACACACACACCCCGCCGCGTACACACACACACACCCCGCCGCGTACACACACCGCCGCGTACACACACACACCGCCGCGTACACACACACACACACCCCGCCACGTACACACACACACACACCCCGCCACGTACACACACACACACACCCCGCCACGTACACACACACACACCCCGCCACGTACACACACACACACACCCCGCCACGTACACACACACACACACCCCGCCACGTACACACACACACACCCCGCCACGTACACACACACACACCCCGCCACGTACACACACACACACACCCCGCCACGTACACACACACACACACCCCGCCACGTACACACACACACACCGCCACGTACACACACACACACACACCCCGCCACGTACACACACACACACACCGCCACGTACACACACACACACACCCCGCCACGTATACACACACACATACCCCGCCACGTACACACACACACACATACCCCGCCACGTACACACACACACACATACCCCGCCACGTACACACACACACATACCCCGCCACGTACACACACACACACCGCCACGTGTACACACACACCCCGCCACGTACACACACACACCCCGCCACGTACACACACACACACACCCCGCCACGTACACACACACACACCCCGCCACGTACACACACACACACACCGCCACGTACACACACACACACACCGCCACGTACACACACACACACCCCGCCACGTACACACACACCCCGCCACGTACACACACACACACCCCGCCACGTACACACACACACACCCCGCCACGTACACACACACACACCCCGCCACGTACACACACACACACCCCGCCACGTACACACATACACACACACCGCCACGTACACACACACACCCCGCCACGTACACACACACACCCTGCCACGTACACACACACTGACATGTACACACACAGCCATGCACACACACACACACAGCCATGTACACACACACACAGCCATGTACACACACACACACAGCCATGTACACACACGCACACAGCCATGTACACACACGCACACAGCCATGTGTACACACACGCACACAGCCATGTGTACACACACGCACACAGCCATGTGTACACACACGCACACAGCCATGTGTACACACACGCACACAGCCATGTGTACACACACGCACACTGCCATGTGTACACACACGCACACTGCCATGTGTACACACCCGCACACTGCCATGTGCGCACACACTGCCATGTACGCACACACTGCCATGTACGCACACACTGCCATGTACGCACACACTGCCATGTACGCACACACTGCCATGTACGCACACACACACACACACACACTGCCATGTACGCACACACACACACACTGCCATGTACGCACACACACGCACACACACACACCGCCACGTACACACACACCGCCACGTGTACACACACCGCCACGTACACACACACACCGCCACGTACACACACACACACCCCGCCGCGTACACACGCACCCACTGCCACGCGCACCCACTGCCACGCGTACACACTGCCACGCGTACACACTGCCACGCGTACACACACAACCACCTGTACACACACACGTGTACACACAAACGCGCGCAGCGCCGCGTACACACACACACACCCCGCCGCGTACACACACACACACACCCCGCCGCGTACACACACACACACCCCGCCGCGTACACACACACACACACCCCGCCGCGTACACACACACACACCCCGCCGCGTACACACACACACACCCCGCCGCGTACACACACACACACCCCGCCGCGTACACACACACACACCCCGCCGCGTACACACACACACACCCCGCCGCGTACACACACACACACCCCGCCGCGTACACACACACACACCCCGCCGCGTACACACACACACACCCCGCCGCGTACACACACACACACACCCCGCCGCGTACACACACACACACACCCCGCCGCGTACACACACACCCCGCCGCGTAAACACACACACAGCCGCGTCCACACACACACACAGCCGCGTCCACACACACATCCCGCCGCGCACACACACTGCCACGTACGCGCGCGCACACACACTGCCACGTACGCGCGCGCACACACACACACTGCCACGTACGCGCGCGCACACACACTGCCACGTACGCGCACGCACACACACGCACGGCCACGCGCACGCACACACACACGCACGGCCACGCACACACACACACACGGCCACACGCACACACACACACACACGGCCACGCGCGCACACACACACACGGCCACGCGCGCACACACACACACACACACACACGGCCACGCGTGCACACACACACGGCCACGCGCACGCGCGGCCACGCACACGCACGCGCGGCCACGCACACGCACGCGGCCACGCACGCGGCCACGGCCACGCACACGCACACGGCCACGCACACGCACACACACACGGCCACGCACGCACACACACGGCCACGCACGCACACACACGGCCACGCACGCACACACACACACACACACACACGGCCACGCACGCACACACACACACACGGCCACGCACACATATACACACACACGGCCACACACACATACACACACACGGCCACGCACACATATACACACACGCGGCCAGGCACACGCACACACACGCGGCCACGCGCACACACACACACGCGGCCACGCACACACACACACACGCGGCCACGCACACGCACACACACGCGGCCACGCACACGCACACACACGCGGCCACGCACACACACACACACGCGGCCACGCACACACACACACACGCGGCCACGCACACACACGCGGCCACGCACACACACGCGGCCACGCACACACACGCGGCCACGCACACACACACACGGCCACGCTCACACACACACGGCCATGCACACGCACACTCACGCGGCCACGCACACGCACACTCACGCGGCCACGCTCACACATACACGGCCACGCACACACATACACGGCCACGCACACACATACACGGCCACGCACACACATACACGGCCACGCACACACATACACGGCCACGCACACACATACACGGCCACGCACACGGCCACGCACGCACACACACGGCCACGCACGCACACACACGGCCACGCGCACACACACACACACGGCCACGCACGCACACACGGCCACGCACGCACACACACACACACACACACATACATACACGGCCACGCACACATATACACACACACGGCCACGCACACATATACACACACACGGCCACGCACGCACACACACACGGACACGGCCACGCACGCACACACACATACACACATACACGGCCACGCACACATATACACACACACGGCCACGCACACATATACACACACACGGCCACGCACACATATACACACACACGGCCACGCACACATATACACACACGGCCACGCACACATATACACACACACGGCCACGCACACATATACACACACACGGCCACGCACGCACACACACACACGGACATGGCCACGCACGCACACACACACACACACACACGGCCACGCACACATATACACACACACGGCCACGCACGCACACACATGGCCACGCACACATATACACACACACGGCCACGCACGCACACACACACATACACACGCGCACGCGGCCAGGCACGCGCACGCGGCCAGGCACGCGCACGCGGCCAGGCACGCGCACGCGCACGCGGCCAGGCACGCGCACGCGCACGCGGCCAGGCACGCGCACGCGCACGCGGCCAGGCACGCGCACGCGGCCAGGCACGCGCACGCGGCCAGGCACGCGCACGCGGCCAGGCACGCGCACGCGGCCAGGCACGCGCACGCGGCCAGGCACACGCGGCCAGGCACACGCGGCCAGGCACACGCGGCCAGGCACACGCGGCCACGCACACGCGGCCACGCACACACGCACACACGGCCACGCACACACGGCCACGCACGCACACACGGCCACGCACGCACACACGGCCACGCACACGCACACACGGCCACGCACACACGGCCACGCACACACGGCCACGCACACGCACACACGGCCACGCACACGCACACACACGGCCACGCACACGCACACACACGGCCACGCACACGCACACACACGGCCACGCACACGCACACACACGGCCACGCACACGCACACACACGGCCACGCACACGCACACACGGCCACGCGCACACACACACGGCCACGCGCACACACACACGGCCACGCGCACACACACACGGCCACGCGCACACACACACGGCCACGCGCACACACACACGGCCACGCGCACACACACACGGCCACGCACACGCGCGCACACACACACACGGCCACGCGCACACACACACACACGGCCACGCACACACACACACACACACACACACACACAGCCACGCACACACACACACACACAGCCACGCACACACACACACACACACACAGCCACGCACACACACACACACACAGCCACGCACACACACACACACACACACACAGCCACGCACACACACACACACAGCCACGCACACAGCCACGCACACACACACACACACACAGCCACGCACACACACACACACACAGCCACGCACACACACACACACAGCCACGCACACACACACACACACAGCCACGCACACACACACACACACAGCCACGCACACACACACACACACACACACACGGCCACGCGCACACACACACACACGGCCACGCACACGCGGCCACGCACACGCACACACGGCCACGCACACGCGGCCACGCACACGCGGCCACGCACACGCGGCCACGCACACGCGGCCACGCACACGCGGCCACGCACACGCGGCCACGCACACGCGGCCACGCACACGCGGCCACGCACACGCGGCCACGCACACACACAGCCACGCACACACACACAGCCACGCACACACACACAGCCACGCACACACACACAGCCACGCACACACACACACACACACACACACACACAGCGACGCACACACACACAGACAGCCACGCACACACACACACACACACAGCCACGCACACACACACACACACACAGCCACACACACGGCCACGCACGCGGCCACGCACACGCGGCCACGGCCACGCACACGCGGCCACGCACACGCGGCCACGCACACGCGGCCACGCACACGCACACACGGCCACGCACACACGGCCACGCACACACGGCCACGCACACACGGCCACGCACGCACACACGCGGCCACGCACGCACACACACACGGCCACGCACGCACACACACACGGCCACGCACGCACACACACACGGCCACGCACGCACACACACACGGCCACGCACGCACACACACACGGCCACGCACGCACACACACACGGCCACGCACGCACACACACACGGCCACGCACGCACACACACACGGCCACGCACGCACACACACACGGCCACGCACGCACACACACGGCCACGCACGCACACACACACGGCCACGCACGCACACACACACGGCCACGCACGCACACACACACGGCCACGCACGCACGCACACACACGGCCACGCACGCACGCACACACACGGCCACGCACGCACGCACACACACACGGCCACGCACGCACGCACACACACACACACACACGGCCACGCGCACACACACACACACGGCCACGCGCACACACACACACACGGCCACGCGCACACACACACACACACGGCCACGCACACACACACACACACACGGCCACGCACACACACACACACGGCCACGCACACACACACACACACGGCCACGCACACACACACACACACACACACACGGCCACGCACACACACGGCCACGCACACACACGGCCACGCACACACACACACGGCCACGCACACACACACACGGCCACGCACACACACACACGGCCACGCACACACACACGCGGCCACGCACACACACACGCGGCCACGCACACACACACGCGGCCACGCACACACACACGCGGCCACGCACACACACACGCGGCCACGCACACACACACGCGGCCACGCACACACACACGCGGCCACGCACACACACACACGGCCACGCACACACACACACGGCCACGCACACACACACACGGCCACGCACACACACACACGGCCACGCACACACACACACGGCCACGCACACACACACACGGCCACGCACACACACACACGGCCACGCACACACACACACGGCCACGCACACACACACACGGCCACGCACACACACACACGGCCACGCACACACACACACGGCCACGCACACACACACACGGCCACGCACACACACACACGGCCACGCACACACACACACGGCCACGCACACACACACACGGCCACGCACACACACACACGGCCACGCACACACACACACGGCCACGCACACACACACACGGCCACGCACACACACATGCGCGCACGCGCACACACACGCGCGCACGCGCACACACACAGACCCACGCGCGCTGGCGCACGGTGTACGCTGCACCTTGATGTGGTTTAAACAGACATCTCCGTCTCGAAATGCAATTCAATGCAAACAGTCCAGAGTCATTTCAAATTCAGTGACCACCAATTGTCCGAATACCCACAGACCGGACACCGAGACCACTTGGTCCCCACTGACCGTGGGACTGGACACCGAGACTACTCGGTCCCCACTGACCGTGGGACTGGACACTGAGACCAATCGGTCCCCACTGACCGTGGGACTGGTCACCGAGACCACTCGGTCCCACTGATCATGGGACTGGACATTGAGACCACTCGGTCCCACTGACCATCAGACCGGACATTGAGACCACTCAGTCCCCACTGACCGTGGGACCGGACACTGAAACCACTCAGTCCCCACTGACCGTGGGACCGGACACTGAAACCACTCAGCCCCCTCTGACTGTGGGACTGGACAGAGACCACTCAGTCCCACTGACCATGGGACTGGACACTGAGACCACTCAGTCCCACTGACCATGGGACTGGACACTGAGACCACTCAGTACCCACTGACCATCAGACCAGACATTGAGACTACTCAATCCCAACTGACCGTGGGACTGGACACCGAGACCACTCAGTTCCACTGACCATCGGAATGGACAGACAACTCTGTCCCGCTGACCATGGGACTGGACACCGAGACCACTCGGTCCCGCTGACCGTGGGACTGGACACTGAGACCACTCGGTCCCACTGACCGTGGACCGGACACAGAGACCACTCGGTCCCACTGACCGTGGACCGGACACAGAGACCACTCATTCTCGCTGACCATCAGACTGGTCACCGAGACCACTCAGTCCCGACGATGGGACTGGACACCAAGAAAGCTCAGACCCAATGATAGATCGGACACAGACCAGTTCCGCTGACCATGGGACTGGACACCGAGACCACTCCGTCCCACTGACCGTGGGACTGGAAACCGAGACCACTCGGTCCCGCTGACCATGGGACTGGACACCAAGACCACTCGGTCCCGCTGACCGTGGGACTGGACACCAAGACCACTCGGTCCCGCTGACTGTGGGACTGGACACCAAGACCACTTGGTCCCGCTGACCTTGCGACCGGTCACCGAGACCACTTGGTGCCACTGACCAAGGGACTGGACACGGAGACCACTCAGTCCCGCTGACAATGGGACTGGACACTGAGACCACTCAGTCCCGCTGACTATGGGATTGGACACTGACCACTCAATTCCACTGACCATCGGAATGGACAGAGACCACTCGGTCCCGCTGACCGTAGGACCGGACACCGAGACCACTCGGTCCCACTGATCATGGGACTGGACACAGAGACCACTCGGTCCCACTGACCGTGGGACTGGACACCAAGAAAGCTCAGACCCAATGATAACCGGACACAGACCAGTCCCACTGACCATTGGACTGGACACCGAGACCACTCGGTCCCACAGACCTTGCGACCGGTCACCGAGACCACTTGGTGCCACTGACCAAGGGACTGGACACAGAGACCACTCAGTCCCGCTGACCATGGGACTGGACACCGAGACCACTCAGTCCCACTGATCTTGCGACCGGTCACCGAGACCACTCAGTTCCACTGACCATTGGACTGGACACCGAGACCACTCAGTCCCACTGACCATTGGACTGGACACCAAGACCACTCAGTTCCACTGACCATCGGAATGGACAGACTACTCTGTCCCGCTAACCGTGGGACTGGCCACCGAGACCACTCGGTCCCGCTGACCGTGGGACTGGACACCGAGACCACTCAGTCCCGACGATGGGACTGGACACCAAGAAAGCTCAGACCCAATGATAGATCAGACACAGACCAGTTCCGCTGACCATTGGACTGGACACCTAGACCACTCTGTCCCACTGACCGTGGGACTGGACACCGAGACCACTCGGTCCCGCTGACCGTGGGACTGGACACCGAGACCACTCGGTCCCTCTGACCGTGGGACTGGACACCGAGACCACTCGGTCCCGCTGACTGTGGGACTGGACACCAAGACCACTTAGTCCCACTGACCTTGCGACCGGTCACCGAGACCACTTGGTGCCACTGACCAAGGGACTGGACACGGAGACCACTCAGTCCCGCTGACCATGGGACTGGACACCGAGACCACTCAGTCCCACTGACCTTGCGACCGGTCACCGAGACCACTTGGTCCCACTGACCGTGGGACTGGACACCGAGACCACTCGGTCCCGCTGACCGTGGGACTGGACACCGAGACCACTCGGTCCCTCTGACCGTGGGACTGGACACCGAGACCACTCGGTCCCGCTGACTGTGGGACTGGACACCAAGACCACTTAGTCCCACTGACCTTGCGACCGGTCACCGAGACCACTTGGTGCCACTGACCAAGGGACTGGACACGGAGACCACTCAGTCCCGCTGACCATGGGACTGGACACCGAGACCACTCAGTCCCACTGACCTTGCGACCGGTCACCGAGACCACTTGGTGCCACTGACCAAGGGATGGGACACGGAGACCACTCAGTCCCGCTGACCGTGGGACTGGACACCGAGACCACTCGGTCCGGCTGACCGTGGGACCGGACACCAAGACCACGCGGTCCCGCTGACCGTGGGACCGGACACCGAGACCACTTAATCCCACTGAAAATGGGACTGGACACTGAGACCACTTGGTCCCGCTGACCATGGGACTGGACACCGAGACCACTCGGTCCTGCTGACCATGAGACCGGACACCGAGACTATTTGGTGCCACTGACCAAGGGACTGGACACTGTGACCACTCTGTCCCACTGACCATGGGACTGGACACTGTGACCACTCAGTCCCACTGACCGTAGGACTGGACACCGAGACCACTCAGTCCCACTGACCATGGGACCGGACACCGAGACCACTCGGTCCCACTGACCGTAGGACTGGACACCGAGACCACTCGGTCCTACTGACCGTAGGACTGGACACCGAGACCACTTGGTCCCACTGACCGTAGGACTGGACACCGAGACCACTCGGTCCTGCTGACCATGAGACTGGACACCGAGACTATTTGGTGCCACTGACCAAGGGACTGGACACTGTGACCACTCTGTCCCACTGACCATGGGACTGGACACCGAGACCACTCAGTCCCACTGACCGTAGGACTGGACACCGAGACCACTCAGTCCCACTGACCATGGGACTGGACACTGAGACCACTCGGTCCCGCTGACCGTAGGACTGGACACCGAGACCACTCAGTCCCACTGAACGTAGGACTGGACACCGACACCACTCGGTCCCACTGACCGTAGGACTGGAGTCTGAGACCACTCGGTCCCACTGACCGTAGGACTGGACACCGAGACCACTCGGTCCCACTGACCGTAGGACTGGACACCAAGACTACTCGGTCCCGCTGACCGGACACAGACTACTCGGTCCCGCTGACCGTGGGACCGGACACTGAGACCACTCGGTCCTGCTGACCGTGGGACCGGACACCGAGACCACTCGGTCCCACTGACCATAGGACTGGACACCGAGACCACTCGGTCCTGCTGACCGTGGGACTGGACACCGAGACCACTCTCTCCCACTGACCGTGGGACTGGACACTGAGACCACTCAGTCCCACTGATCGTGGGACTGTACACCGAGACAACTCGGTCCCGCTGACCGTGGGACTGGACACCGAGACCACTCTGCCCCGATGACCGTGGGACTGGACACCGAGACCACTCAGTCCCGACGATGGGACTGGACACCAAGAAAGCTCAGACCCAATGATAGATCAGACACAGACCAGTTCCGCTGACCATTGGACTGGACACCTAGACCACTCTGTCCCACTGACCGTGGGACTGGACACCGAGACCACTCGGTCCCGCTGACCGTGGGACTGGACACCGAGACCACTCGGTCCCTCTGACCGTGGGACTGGACACCGAGACCACTCGGTCCCGCTGACTGTGGGACTGGACACCAAGACCACTTAGTCCCACTGACCTTGCGACCGGTCACCGAGACCACTTGGTGCCACTGACCAAGGGACTGGACACGGAGACCACTCAGTCCCGCTGACCATGGGACTGGACACCGAGACCACTCAGTCCCACTGACCTTGCGACCGGTCACCGAGACCACTTGGTGCCACTGACCAAGGGATGGGACACGGAGACCACTCAGTCCCGCTGACCATGGGACTGGACACCAAGACCACTCAGTCCCACTGACCTTGCGACCGGTCACCAAGACCACTTAGTCCCACAGACCTTGCGACCGGTCACCGAGACCACTTGGTGCCACTGACCAAGGGACTGGATACTGTGACCACTCGGTTCCACTGACCATGGGACTGGACACTGTGACCACTCAGTTCCACTGACCATCAGAATGGACAGAGACTACTCTGTCCCGCTGACTGTAGGACCGGACACCGAGACCACTCGGTCCCACTGAGACCACTCGGTCCACTGACCGTGGGACTGGACACCAAGACCACTCGGTCCCACTGACCGTAGGACTGGACACCGAGACCACTCGGTCCCACTGACCGTGGGACTGGACGCTGAGACCACTCGGTCCCACTGACCGTAGGACTGGACACCGAGACCACTCGGTCCCACTGACCGTAGGACTGGACACTGAGACCACTCAGTCCCACTGACCGTAGGACTGGACACCGAAACCACTCGGTCCCACACTCCGTAGGACTGGACACCGAGACCGCTCGGTCCCACTGACGTGGGACTGGACACCGAGACCACTTGGTCCCACTGACCGTGGGACTGGACACCGAGACCACTCGGTCCCACTGACCGTGGGACTGGACACCGAGACCACTCAGTCCCACTGAACATGGGACTGGACACCGAGACCACTCCGTCCCACTGACCATAGGACTGGACACCGAGACCACTCGGTCCCACTGAACATGGGACTGGACACCGAGACCACTCGGTCCCGCTGACCGTGGGACTGGACACTGACCACTCAGTTCCACTGACCATCAGAATGGACAGAGACCACTCTGTCCCACTGACCATCAGACCGGACACTGAGACCACTCAGTCCCACTGACCGTAGGACCGGACACTGAGACCACTCAGTCCCACTGACCGTGGGACTGGACATCGAGACCACACAGTCCCACGGACCGTTGGACTGGACACTGAGACCACTCAGTCCCACTGATCGTGGGACTGTACACCGAGACAACTCGGTCCCGCTGACCGTGGGACTGGACACCGAGACCACTCTGCCCCGATGACCGTGGGACTGGACACCGAGACCACTCGGTCCTGCTGACCGTGGGACTGGACACCGAGACCACTCGGTCCCGCTGACCGTGGGACTGGACACCGAGACCACTCGGTCCGGCTGACCGTGGGACCGGACACCAAGACCACGCGGTCCCGCTGACCGTGGGACCGGACACCGAGACCACTTAATCCCACTGAAAATGGGACTGGACACTGAGACCACTTGGTCCCGCTGACCATGGGACTGGACACCGAGACCACTCGGTCCTGCTGACCATGAGACCGGACACCGAGACTATTTGGTGCCACTGACCAAGGGACTGGACACTGTGACCACTCTGTCCCACTGACCATGGGACTGGACACTGTGACCACTCAGTCCCACTGACCGTAGGACTGGACACCGAGACCACTCAGTCCCACTGACCATGGGACCGGACACCGAGACCACTCGGTCCCACTGACCGTAGGACTGGACACCGAGACCACTCGGTCCTACTGACCGTAGGACTGGACACCGAGACCACTTGGTCCCACTGACCGTAGGACTGGACACCGAGACCACTCGGTCCTGCTGACCATGAGACTGGACACCGAGACTATTTGGTGCCACTGACCAAGGGACTGGACACTGTGACCACTCTGTCCCACTGACCATGGGACTGGACACCGAGACCACTCAGTCCCACTGACCGTAGGACTGGACACCGAGACCACTCAGTCCCACTGACCATGGGACTGGACACTGAGACCACTCGGTCCCGCTGACCGTAGGACTGGACACCGAGACCACTCAGTCCCACTGAACGTAGGACTGGACACCGACACCACTCGGTCCCACTGACCGTAGGACTGGAGTCTGAGACCACTCGGTCCCACTGACCGTAGGACTGGACACCGAGACCACTCGGTCCCACTGACCGTAGGACTGGACACCAAGACTACTCGGTCCCGCTGACTGGACACAGACTACTCGGTCCCGCTGACCGTGGGACCGGACACTGAGACCACTCGGTCCTGCTGACCGTGGGACCGGACACCGAGACCACTCGGTCCCACTGACCATAGGACTGGACACCGAGACCACTCGGTCCTGCTGACCGTGGGACTGGACACCGAGACCACTCTCTCCCACTGACCGTGGGACTGGACACTGAGACCACTCAGTCCCACTGATCGTGGGACTGTACACCGAGACAACTCGGTCCCGCTGACCGTGGGACTGGACACCGAGACCACTCTGCCCCGATGACCGTGGGACTGGACACCGAGACCACTCGGTCCTGCTGACCGTGGGACTGGACACCGAGACCACTCGGTCCCGCTGACCGTGGGACTGGACACCGAGACCACTCGGTCCGGCTGACCGTGGGACCGGACACCAAGACCACGCGGTCCCGCTGACCGTGGGACCGGACACCGAGACTACTCGGTCCCACTGACCGTGGGACCGGACACCGAGACCACTTAATCCCACTGAAAATGGGACTGGACACTGAGACCACTTGGTCCCGCTGACCATGGGACTGGACACCGAGACCACTCGGTCCTGCTGACCATGAGACCGGACACCGAGACTATTTGGTGCCACTGACCAAGGGACTGGACACTGTGACCACTCTGTCCCACTGACCATGGGACTGGACACTGTGACCACTCAGTCCCACTGACCGTAGGACTGGACACCGAGACCACTCAGTCCCACTGACCATGGGACCGGACACCGAGACCACTCGGTCCCACTGACCGTAGGACTGGACACCGAGACCACTCGGTCCTACTGACCGTAGGACTGGACACCGAGACCACTTGGTCCCACTGACCGTAGGACTGGACACCGAGACCACTCGGTCCTGCTGACCATGAGACTGGACACCGAGACTATTTGGTGCCACTGACCAAGGGACTGGACACTGTGACCACTCTGTCCCACTGACCATGGGACTGGACACCGAGACCACTCAGTCCCACTGACCGTAGGACTGGACACCGAGACCACTCAGTCCCACTGACCATGGGACTGGACACTGAGACCACTCGGTCCCGCTGACCGTAGGACTGGACACCGAGACCACTCAGTCCCACTGAACGTAGGACTGGACACCGACACCACTCGGTCCCACTGACCGTAGGACTGGAGTCTGAGACCACTCGGTCCCACTGACCGTAGGACTGGACACCGAGACCACTCGGTCCCACTGACCGTAGGACTGGACACCAAGACTACTCGGTCCCGCTGACCGGACACAGACTACTCGGTCCCACTGACCGTGGGACCGGACACTGAGACCACTCGGTCCTGCTGACCGTGGGACCGGACACCGAGACCACTCGGTCCCACTGACCATAGGACTGGACACCGAGACCACTCGGTCCTGCTGACCGTGGGACTGGACACCGAGACCACTCTCTCCCACTGACCGTGGGACTGGACACTGTGACCACTCAGTTCCACTGACCATCAGAATGGACAGAGATCACTCTGTCCCACTGACCATCAGACCGGACACCGAGACAACACAGTCCCACTGACCGTAGGACTGGACACTGAGACCACTCAGTCCCACTGACCGTGGGACTGGACACCAAGACAACTCGGTCCCGCTGACCGTGGGACTGGACACCAAGACAACTCGGTCCCGCTGACCGTGGGACTGGACACCGAGACCACTCGGTCCCGCTGACCGTGGGACTGGACACCGAGACCACTCGGTCCCACTGACCGTGGGACTGGACACCAAGAGAGCTGAGACCCAATGATAGACCGGACACAGACCAGTCCCGCTGACCATTGGACTGGACACTGAGACCACTCAGTTCCACTGACCATCGGAATGGACAGACTACTCTGTCCCACAGACAATCAGACCGGACACCGAGACCACACAGTCCCACTGACCGTGGGACTGGACACCGAGACTACTCGGTCCCACTGACCGTGGGAATGGACACCGAGACCACTCGGTCCCACTGACCGTGGGACTGGACACCGAGACCACTCGGTCCCGCTGACCGTGGGACTGGACACCGAGACCACTCGGTCCTGCTGACCGTGGGACTGGACACCGAGACCACTCGGTCCCACTGACCGTGGGACTGGACACCAAGAGAGTTGAGACCCAATGATAGACCGGACACAGACCAGTCCCGCTGA
This sequence comes from Isurus oxyrinchus, assembly GCA_026770705.1. Taxonomy (NCBI): domain Eukaryota; kingdom Metazoa; phylum Chordata; class Chondrichthyes; order Lamniformes; family Lamnidae; genus Isurus; species Isurus oxyrinchus. The sequence continues at coordinate 10,473 of JANJGN010004510.1, read as the reverse complement.
CCATTGGTCTGGACACTGAGACCACTCAGTTCCACTGACCATCGGAATGGACAGACTACTCTGTCCCACTGACAATCAGACCGGACACCGAGACCACACAGTCCCACTGACCGTGGGACTGGACACCGAGACCACTCGGTCCCACTGACCGTGGGACTGGACACCGAGACCACTCGGTCCCACTGACCGTGGGACTGGACACCGAGACCACTCGGTCCCACTGACCGTGGGACTGGACACCGAGACCACTCGGTCCCGCTGACCGTGGGACTGGACACCGAGACCACTCGGTCCCGCTGACCGTGGGACTGGACACCGAGACCACTCGGTCCCGCTGACCGTGGGACTGGACACCGAGACCACTCGGTCCCACTGACCGTGGGACTGGACACCAAGAGAGTTGAGACCCAATGATAGACCGGACACAGACCAGTCCCGCTGACCATTGGTCTGGACACTGAGACCACTCAGTTCCACTGACCATCGGAATGGACAGACTACTCTGTCCCACTGACAATCAGACCGGACACTGAGACCACACAGTCCCACTGACCGTGGGACTGGACACCGAGACCACTCGGTCCCACTGACCGTGGGACTGGACACCGAGACCACTCGGTCCCACTGACCGTGGGACTGGACACCGAGACCACTCGGTCCCGCTGACCGTGGGACTGGACACCGAGACCACTCGGTCCCGCTGACCGTGGGACTGGACACCGAGACCACTCGGTCCCGCTGACCGTGGGACTGGACACCGAGACCACTCGGTCCCGCTGACCGTGGGACTGGACACCGAGACCACTCGGTCCCACTGACCGTGGGACTGGACACCGAGACCACTCGGTCCCACTGACCGTGGGACTGGACACCGAGACCACTCGGTCCCACTGACCGTGGGACTGGACACCGAGACCACTCGGTCCCACTGACCGTGGGACTGGACACCGAGACCACTCGGTCCCACTGACCGTGGGACTGGACACCGAGACCACTCGGTCCCACTGACCGTGGGACTGGACACCGAGACCACTCGGTCCCACTGACCGTGGGACTGGACACCGAGACCACTCGGTCCCACTGACCGTGGGACTGGACACCAAGAAAGCTGAGACCCAATGATAGACAGGACACAGACCAGTCCCGCTGACCACTGGACTGGACACCAAGACCACTCAGTTCCACTGACCATCGGAATGGACAGACTACTCTGTCCCACTGACCATGGGACAGGACACCGAGACCACTCGGTCCTGCTGACCGTGGGACTGGACACCGAGACCACTCGGTCCCACTGACCGTGGGACTGGACACCAAGAAAGCTGAGACCCAATGATAGGACACAGACCAGTCCCGCTGACCATTGGACTGGACACCGAGACCACTCAGTTCCACTGATCATCGGAATGGACAGACTACTCTGTCCCACTGACCGTGGGACTGGACACCGAGACCACTCGGTCCCGCTGACCGTGGGACTGGACACCGAGACCACTCGGTCCCGCTGACCGTGGGACTGGACACCGAGACCACTCGGTCCCGCTGACCGTGGGACTGGACACCGAGACCACTCGGTCCCACTGACCGTGGGACTGGACACCGAGACCACTCGGTCCCACTGACCGTGGGACTGGACACCGAGACCACTCGGTCCCACTGACCGTGGGACTGGACACCGAGACCACTCGGTCCCACTGACCGTGGGACTGGACACCGAGACCACTCGGTCCCACTGACCGTGGGACTGGACACCGAGACCACTCGGTCCCACTGACCGTGGGACTGGACACCGAGACCACTCGGTCCCACTGACCGTGGGACTGGACACCAAGAAAGCTGAGACCCAATGATAGACAGGACACAGACCAGTCCCGCTGACCACTGGACTGGACACCAAGACCACTCAGTTCCACTGACCATCGGAATGGACAGACTACTCTGTCCCACTGACCATGGGACAGGACACCGAGACCACTCGGTCCTGCTGACCGTGGGACTGGACACCGAGACCACTCGGTCCCACTGACCGTGGGACTGGACACCAAGAAAGCTGAGACCCAATGATAGACCGGACACAGACCAGTCCCGCTGACCATTGGACTGGACACCGAGACCACTCAGTTCCACTGATCATCGGAATGGACAGACTACTCTGTCCCACTGACCATGGGACTGGACACCGAGACCACTCGGTCCCACTGACCGTGGGACTGGACACCGAGACCAATCGGTCCCACTGACCGTGGGACTGGACACCGAGACCACTCGGTCCCAGGGACCACTCGGTCCCGCTGACCGTGGGACTGGACACCGAGACCACTCGGTCCCACTGACCGTGGGACTGGACACCAAGAAAGCTGAGACCCAATGATAGGACACAGACCAGTCCCGCTGACCATTGGACTGGACACCGAGACCACTCAGTTCCACTGATCATCGGAATGGACAGACTACTCTGTCCCACTGACCGTGGGACTGGACACCGAGACCACTCGGTCCCGCTGACCGTGGGACTGGACACCGAGACCACTCGGTCCCGCTGACCGTGGGACTGGACACCGAGACCACTCGGTCCCGCTGACCGTGGGACTGGACACCGAGACCACTCGGTCCCACTGACCGTGGGACTGGACACCGAGACCACTCGGTCCCACTGACCGTGGGACTGGACACCGAGACCACTCGGTCCCACTGACCGTGGGACTGGACACCGAGACCACTCGGTCCCACTGACCGTGGGACTGGACACCGAGACCACTCGGTCCCACTGACCGTGGGACTGGACACCGAGACCACTCGGTCCCACTGACCGTGGGACTGGACACCGAGACCACTCGGTCCCACTGACCGTGGGACTGGACACCGAGACCACTCGGTCCCACTGACCGTGGGACTGGACACCAAGAAAGCTGAGACCCAATGATAGACAGGACACAGACCAGTCCCGCTGACCACTGGACTGGACACCAAGACCACTCAGTTCCACTGACCATCGGAATGGACAGACTACTCTGTCCCACTGACCATGGGACAGGACACCGAGACCACTCGGTCCTGCTGACCGTGGGACTGGACACCGAGACCACTCGGTCCCACTGACCGTGGGACTGGACACCAAGAAAGCTGAGACCCAATGATAGACCGGACACAGACCAGTCCCGCTGACCATTGGACTGGACACCGAGACCACTCAGTTCCACTGATCATCGGAATGGACAGACTACTCTGTCCCACTGACCATGGGACTGGACACCGAGACCACTCGGTCCCACTGACCGTGGGACTGGACACCGAGACCAATCGGTCCCACTGACCGTGGGACTGGACACCGAGACCACTCGGTCCCAGGGACCACTCGGTCCCGCTGACCGTGGGACTGGACACCGAGACCACTCGGTCCCACTGACCGTGGAACCGGACACCGAAACCACAATCCCACTGAAAATGGGACTGGACACAGACCACTCAGTCCCACTGACCGTGGGACTGGACACCAAGACCATACAGTCCCACTGACCATGGGACTGGACACCGAGACCACTCAGTCCCACTGACCATGGGACTGGACACCGAGACCACTCAGTCCCACTGACCATGGGACTGGACACCGAGACCATTCGGTCCCACTGACCATGGGACTGGACACCGAGACCATTCGGTCCCGCTGACCGTGGGACTGGACACCGAGACCACTCGGTCCTGCTGACCGTGGGACCGGGCACCGAGACCACTCGGTCCCGCTGACCGTGGGACCGGACACCGAGACCACTCGGTCCCGATGACCGTGGGACCGGACACCGAGACCACTCGGTCCCGCTGACCGTGGGACCGGGCACCGAGACCACTTGGTCCCGCTGACCGTGGGACCGGACACCGAGACCAGTCAGACCCCACGTCTCGCTGACACTGAGATAGGGTTTGGCTGGAATGAGACAGTGTTGACCTTACACACATCTCACCTCCCGCTGCCCACACCTCCCACCCCCCCTGGCAGCTTGGTACAATGGGAGCGGTCAGTTACACGCTCCGCACTGCTCACTCTGTCTGGACTGTGTTGCATTGAGTTGCTGTTTTGCAGAACGAGTGTTGTGTGTCTCCCCTTGTCACGCTACCCCACCCGGGCCGGACCGAGGTGCTCTTACCTTGCGTTAATGAGGTACTGAGCCAGGCTAATGTTGGCCGGGGAGCCAGTAATGGTGATCTGTCGATCAGTCGATCCCTCGGCTGGATTGGAGATCTTTATCTGAGCTCCAGACATCTGTCGGATTTCGTTAATCTTGCTGCCCTGTCTTCCAATGATGCATCCAATTAACTGCAAAGGAGACGGAGCGAGAGGGAGTTACAGGCAACCGGGGGACAGAGCGAGAGGGAGTTACAGGCAACCAGGGGACAGAGCGAGAGGGAGTTACAGGCAACCAGGGGACAGAGCGAGAGGGAGTTACAGGCAACCAGGGGACAGAGCGAGAGGGAGTTACAGGCAACCAGGGGACAGAGCGAGAGGGAGTTACAGGCAAAGGGGGACAGAGCGAGAGGGAGTTACAGACAACCAGGGGACAGAGCGAGAGGGAGTTACAGACAATCAGGGGACAGAACGAGAGGGAGTTACAGGCATCCAGGGGACAGAGCGAGAGGGAATTACAGGCAACCAGGGCACAGAGTGAGAGGGAGTTACAGAAAACCAGGGGACAGAGCGAGAGGGAGTTACAGGCAACCAGGGGACAGAGCGAGAGGGAGTTACAGGCAAAGGGGGACAGAGCGAGAGGGAGTTACAGACAACCAGGGGACAGAGCGAGAGGGAGTTACAGACAACCAGGGGACAGAGCGAGAGGGAGTTACAGACAACCAGGGGACAGAGCGAGAGGGAGTTACAGACAACCAGGGGACAGAGCGAGAGGGAGTTACAGACAACCAGGGGACAGAGCGAGAGGGAGTTACAGGCAACCAGGGGACAGAGCGAGAGGGAGTTACAGGCAACCAGGGGACAGAGCGAGAGGGAGTTACAGGCAAAGGGGGACAGAGCAAGAGGGAGTTACAGACAACCAGGGGACAGAGCGAGAGGGAGTTACAGACAACCAGGGGACACAGCGAGAGGGAGTTACAGGCAACCAGGGGACAGAGCGAGAGGGAGTTACAGGCAACCAGGGGACAGAGCGAGAGGGAGTTACAGGCAAAGGGGGACAGAGCGAGAGGGAGTTACAGACAACCAGGGGACAGAGCGAGAGGGAGTTACAGACAACCAGGGGACAGAGCGAGAGGGAGTTACAGACAACCAGGGGACAGAGCGAGAGGGAGTTACAGACAACCAGGGGACAGAGCGAGAGGGAGTTACAGACAACCAGGGGACAGAGCGAGAGGGAATTACAGGCAACCAGGGCACAGAGCGAGAGGGAGTTACAGACAACCAGGGGACAGAGCGAGAGGGAGTTACAGACAACCAGGGGACAGAGCGAGAGGGAGTTACAGACAACCAGGGGACAGAGCGAGAGGGAGTTACAGGCAACCAGGGGACAGAGCGAGAGGGAGTTACAGGCAACCAGGGGACAGAGCGAGAGGGAGTTACAGGCAACCAGGGGACAGAGCGAGAGGGAGTTACAGACAACCAGGGGACAGAGCGAGAGGGAGTTACAGACAACCAGGGGACAGAGCGAGAGGGAGTTACAGGCAACCAGGGGACAGAGCGAGAGGGAGTTACAGGCAACCAGGGGACAGAGCGAGAGGGAGTTACAGACAATCAGGGGACGAGCGAGAGGGAGTTACAGGCAAAGGGGGACAGAGCGAGAGGGAATTACAGACAACCAGGGGACAGAGCGAGAGGGAGTTACAGACAATCAGGGGACAGAGCGAGAGGGAGCTACAGACAACCAGGGGACAGAGCGAGAGGGAGTTACAGACAACCAGGGGACAGAGCGAGAGGGAGTTACAGACAACCAGGGGACAGAGCGAGAGGGAGTTACAGACAACCAGGGGACAGAGCGAGAGGGAATTACAGGCAACCAGGGCACAGAGCGAGAGGGAGTTACAGACAACCAGGGGACAGAGCGAGAGGGAGTTACAGACAACCAGGGGACAGAGCGAGAGGGAGTTACAGACAACCAGGGGACAGAGCGAGAGGGAGTAACAGGCAACCAGGGGACAGAGCGAGAGGGAGTTACAGGCAACCAGGGGACAGAGCGAGAGGGAGTTACAGGCAAAGGGGGACAGAGCGAGAGGGAGTTACAGGCAAAGGGGGACAGAGCGAGAGGGAGTTACAGGCAACCAGGGGACAGAGCGAGAGGGAGTTACAGGCAACCAGGGGACAGAGCGAGAGGGAGTTACAGGCAACCAGGGGACAGAGCGAGAGGGAGTTACAGGCAAAGGGGGACAGAGCGAGAGGGAGTTACAGACAACCAGGGGACAGAGCGAGAGGGAGTTACAGACAATCAGGGGACAGAGCGAGAGGGAGTTACAGACAACCAGGGGACAGAGCGAGAGGGAGTTACAGGCATCCAGGGGACAGAGCGAGAGGGAGTTACAGGCAACCAGGGGACAGAGCGAGAGGGAGTTACAGGCAACCAGGGGACAGAGCGAGAGGGAATTACAGGCAACCAGGGGACAGAGCGAGGGAGTTACATGCAACCAGGGGACAGAGCGAGTTAGACAACCAGGGGACAGAGCGAGAGAGAGTTACAGACAACCAGGGGACAGAGCGAGAGGGAGTTACAGACAACCAGGGGACAGAGCGAGAGGGAGTTACAGACAACCAGGGGACAGAGCGAGAGGGAGTTACAGGCAACCAGGGGACAGAGCGAGAGGGAGTTACAGGCAACCAGGGGACAGAGCGAGAGGGAGTTACAGACAATCAGGGGACGAGCGAGAGGGAGTTACAGGCAAAGGGGGACAGAGCGAGAGGGAGTTACAGACAACCAGGGGACAGAGCGAGAGGGAGTTACAGACAATCAGGGGACAGAGTGAGAGGGAGCTACAGACAACCAGGGGACAGAGCGAGAGGGAATTACAGGCAACCAGGGCACAGAGCGAGAGGGAGTTACAGACAACCAGGGGACAGAGCGAGAGGGAGTTACAGACAACCAGGGGACAGAGCGAGAGGGAGTTACAGACAACCAGGGGACACAGCGAGAGGGAGTTACAGGCAACCAGGGGACAGAGCGAGAGGGAGTTACAGGCAACCAGAGGACAGAGCGAGAGGGAGTTACAGACAACCAGGGGACAGAGCGAGAGGGAATTACAGGCAACCAGGGCACAGAGCGAGAGGGAGTTACAGACAACCAGGGGACAGAGCGAGAGGGAGTTACAGACAACCAGGGGACAGAGCGAGAGGGAGTTACAGACAACCAGGGGACAGAGCGAGAGGGAGTAACAGGCAACCAGGGGACAGAGCGAGAGGGAGTTACAGGCAACCAGGGGACAGAGCGAGAGGGAGTTACAGGCAAAGGGGGACAGAGCGAGAGGGAGTTACAGGCAAAGGGGGACAGAGCGAGAGGGAGTTACAGACAACCAGGGGACAGAGCGAGAGGGAGTTACAGGCAACCAGGGGACAGAGCGAGAGGGAGTTACAGACAATCAGGGGACGAGCGAGACGGAGTTACAGGCAAAGGGGGACAGAGCGAGAGGGAGTTACAGACAACCAGGGGACAGAGCGAGAGGGAGTTACAGACAACCAGGGGACAGAGCGAGAGGGAGTTACAGGCATCCAGGGGACAGAGCGAGAGGGAGTTACAGGCAACCAGGGGACAGAGCGAGAGAGAGTTACAGGCAACCAGGGGACAGAGCGAGAGGGAGTTACAGGCAACCAGGGGACAGAGCGAGAGGGAGTTACATGCAACCAGGGGACAGAGCGAGTTAGACAACCAGGGGACAGAGCGAGAGAGAGTTACAGACAACCAGGGGACAGAGCGAGAGGGAGTTACAGGCAACCAGGGGACAGAGCGAGAGGGAGTTACAGGCAACCAGGGGACAGAGCGAGAGGGAGTTACAGGCAACCGGGGGACAGAGCGAGAGGGAGTTACAGGCAACCGGGGGGCAGAGCTAGAGGGAGTTACAGGCAACCAGGGGACAGAGCTAGAGGGAGTTACAGGCAACCAGGGGAGAGCGAGAGGGAATTACAGGCAACCGGGGGCAGAGCGAGAGGGAGTTACAGGCAACCAGGGGACAGAGCGAGAGGGAGTTACAACCAGGGCACAGAGCGAGAGGGTGTTACAGGCAACCAGGGGACAGAGCGAGAGGGAGTTACAGGCAACCAGGGGACAGAGCGAGAGGGAGTTACAGGCAACCAGGGGACAGAGCGAGAGGGAGTTACAGGCAACCAGGGGTCAGAGCGAGAGGGAGTTACAGACAACCAGGGGACAGAGCGAGAGGGATTTACAGGCAACCAGGGGACAGAGCGAGAGGGAGTTACAGGCAACCAGGGGACAGAGCGAGAGGGAGTTACATACAACCAGGGGACAGAGCGAGTTAGACAACCAGAGGACAGAGCGAGAGCGAGTTACAGACAAAGGGGGACAGAGCGAGCGAGAGTTACAGACAAAGGGGGACAGAGCGAGAGGGAGTTACAGACAAAGGAGCGAGAATGGAAGTTGTTGGGCTCCCTGCTGCTTGGCCTGAGTCTTGCTGTGTAAAGGTGGGGCAGGCAGGGACCCAGTGAGGTGTTGGTGGGTGGGGTGGGTGGTGGGGGGGGGGAGGGGGGTGGAGAGAGAGAGGAGGGAGCATTAAGAAATTGCTCCATATTGGACCTGTCAACAACAGTAGGCGTCAGATTTCCCATCCACTCGACCCACCCCACAGGGAAGGGGCAAGGCCACCTTGGTACAGGGGTGCTCTCGCACAGCGTCACATCGCCGACCGTGGAGCCTCGGACGTGACCGGGCCAGGCTGAGCCCCTTCCTCACACTGGAACCATCGCGGTGAAAGGCCCGGGGGAAGGGAACGGGGAGAAAGCAGCCTCCAGCCAGAGCCCGAAGCAGAGTGCGTCCGAGGAACAGAAACAATCCTCCCAGCCCCCCCCCCACCCCCGGTCAGAGAGCCAGCGCCCTCGCCTCGAATTTACCGCTGCCAAGTAACTTCACGTCTCACCCCCCCCCCCACCCCCCCACCCCCGCCCCCCACATCCCACCCCCACCCCTGCCTCCCCTCCTGTCCCAGGCCCTACCCCACAGAGATCGCCCACCCCGGCTCTCCCCACCCCCCCCCCCCACCAACCCCGGAGCACTCACATCATTTGGAATGGCGATTTCATGGGAACTTGTCTGTGAAGAATCCAAACCTGTCCAGAGAGAGAGAGAGAGAGAGAGAGAGAGAGAGACGGTCAGTTAGTAACACCCCCCCCGCCTGGCCGCAGCATCCGATAGAAACACCGACAACGTCACACACCCCAAAGCAGAATCGAGGGGCCCCAGGGCTCAGGCGCCGGAACGATCTACCATCAGCCGGACACGGAGGAGTGACCGATAATTAGACCACAAGACCGAGGAGCAGGAATGAGGCCGTTCGGCCCATCGACTCCGCTCCGCCATTCAATCACGGCTGATGAGTTTCTCCACCCCCCCCCCCCCCATTTCTCCCGCCTTCTCCCCGTAACCTTTGACCCCCCTTACCCATCGAGAACCGATCTATCTCGCTCTTCAATACACTCAATGACCCGGCCTCCACAGCCTTCTGTGGCAATGAATCCCATCGATTCACCCCTCTCTGGCTGAAGAAGTTTCTCCTCATCTCTGTTCTGAAAGGTCTTCCCTTTACTCTGAGGCTGTGCCCTCGGGTCCTAGTCTCTCCTACTGATGGAAACATCTTCCCCACGTCCACTCTATCCAGGCCTTTCAGTATTCTGTAAGTTTCAGTCAGATCCCCCCCTCTCATCCTTCTGAACTCCATCGAGTATAGACCCAGAGTCCTCAAACGTTCCTCATATGTTAAACCTTTCATTCCTGGGATCATTCTCGTGAACCTCCTCTGGACCCTCTCCAGGGCCAGAACATCCTTCCTGAGATACGGGGCCCAAAATTGCTCACAATATTCTAAATGTGGTCTGACCAGAGCCTTATAAATCCTCAGCAGCACATCCCTGCTTTTATATTCTAGTCCTCTCGAAATAAAAGCCAACATTGCATTTGCCTTCCTAACTACCGACTCAACCTGCAAGTTAACCTTAAGAGAATCCTGGACTAGGACTCCCAAGTCCCTCTGCACTCCACAGATTTCTGAATTCTCTCCCCAATATCCCCGTGGGACACCCACTCTACCCACAGCGACTGGAACAAGGATAGTGACAGAGGTGCACAGGCAGACGGGCACCCTCCCCCCCACAGACACACACTTTAACTGGCCATGGACACTCCATCTCACCCCCCCCCCCACCCCTCCCTTAACCTTCTCCGCTCTAAGGAGAACAATCCCAGCTTCTCCAGTCCCTCCACGTGAACTGAAGTCCCCTCATCCTCCCTCCCCACCCCCCAACCTCCCTTAACCTTCTCTGCTCTA